>JAUKPS010091294.1:0-236373 GCA_032273165.1 Chlorellidium tetrabotrys | reverse complement strand
TAAGAACCGTACAGAGGATTTGCACTACATTGTGTAGTTGCAGTTTGATAACTAGGACACATAGTATTGCTTAAAGGGTTAGCAGTACATTGATTTAACGCAGTAGAGTATCCAGAGCAGGTTGTACTATACAAGGCATTAATATTACATTGTTGTGTTAGGTACGCTGCGGCATAACCTGGACATGCAGGGTTTGACAATTGATTAGCTGTACATTGTTGGGAAAATAACGCTTGTGCATAACCTGGGCAACTAGAATCATATAATGCATTAGCTGTACATTGTTGTGTTAGCAATGCGGCCGCGTACCCAGAACAAGTTGTACTAGATAAGGGGTTTGTTAAACAAGGGTCAGCGGTATATACTGCACGGCTATACATATTTGTAATACTTGCATCGCCAGATGTCCACGGGTCCATACTAAATGTACCTAATGTTGACATAGGCACACTAGAACTTAATCTATACTGTTTAGAATATGATCCGCTAGTTCCATTATCGCCGCCATTATGAGTATTACTTTCTGAATATATATTAACTCCGGCACTATTGGTTATAGTAGTATGAACTCCAGCATCTGAATAATTCCAACCACTAAGACATACACCCAAGAAACTCCATATTGTACAATCTCTTCCAGCAACATTGTAATTGTAACCGTAATTGAAGCCATGTATAGTTGCCCCAGATCCTGCTGCTGCCAATGCTGAGTTAATTGCGTAGGCTTGTGGTCCTGTGATGCCAGATAATAAATTTTCACTAATACTCACAGTATTATAATTTGCACATGTTGGAGAATATGCCGGATTGCTATAACAAGGATCAACAGTGTATCTTATACCGATGTTAACATTGCGAACTTCTGGTCCAAAATAGCCTGCCCAAAATCCTACATCTTTGCCGCTAAATTCTACTCTTAAATTTCCAAACTCATTTGTTGTGCCTGGATTATTATAATTAACGATACCACTGAATGTAGTCCAATCAATTCTAGAATTATAAGTCCATGTATCGGTTCTTCTAACAGTAGTATTATCAGCAGCATAGGTCTTAACTGTGGCAGTTAATGTATCAATCGCCGGTTGTCTGTTATCGCCATTCATGTTGCGAATATCCCATGAATAACTGTAACCTTGTACTGTAATACCAGCACCAGCATTTTGTAATGCTTGATTGATAGCAAAGGTTTGTGCTGCTGTAGCTTGCCCGTAACTGAAGCTGATGGCATTAGTAGCTGGATCGTATAAAGGTTGCGGCCCACCTGGCATATAGCTCGAAGGTAGTGTGCCCGTAGTTACACCTGTCCAGGTATGTGTTGTACCTGAAGTAATTGCGTTAGGTGTTGTCTGTACAGTTTGAGCAGTAACTAAGCTAGATAACCCTAACAATATAATTGCTAGGCTTTTCTTCATTAGTCTTTACTCTTAACTTTCTGTGGCTGACGTTTTGGATCTGCTTCCCAGATATCTCTAGCAGCTTCACCAATTTTACCATCTACAGGACAAGGTGTTCCAGCATTCATCATGGCCGTGAATACACGTTCATCTTGACACATTACAGAAACTGCGGCTACCTTCATGCCCATGTCAAATAGTGTTTTAGATATCTTTAAACGTTCACAGTTTTTATCTACAAAGGTGCTACCAATAGATATACCTAAAATTTGTGTTTGAACTGCACCTGATGCTGCCACTGCACAAAGGTCGCTATTGATACTTGTAATTGCAGGTGCAACTGCCGTTGGCGGTGGTGATTTAACAGTTGTTGTAGATGTTGATTCAGTTGTGCTTCTTGAAGTAGAGTCCGTGATAATAGGATCTATTGCGTATGCTGATGAGGCTATTAATGCTCCACTGATGATTATGGTTTTTATTATTGTTTTCATTTGATTCGCTCCCGGCTTATTTTTATTTAAACCAGTAAATGAAAAGATTATGCTTGTATATTATGGTACTTTGAAACTAATCTTACCAATAGGTTTACGTGTAGCCATATAATTATTACCTGCTACAACTTTAATAACACCATTGAACACGGGAGGATAGATAACATGGAAATTATTAAAGCTAGCACCGCCTGAACCTTTTTGCATGGCAGATTTAACCTGTATCATTGTACTGCGTTCTAGTATAGCTTTAAAGAAATTACTAATGCCTGGCATCTTGTTTAAGTGTTCGGCTACTTGTGCTGCTATACCTGCTAGTACATGATATCCCATGTCGTATGCTGGATCAGATGGTTTTGCACCATATCTATTAAGTGCAGATTGTATGCCAGGAGTTTGTGCCCAAGGAGCCTTAGGATTATATTTTTCGCCTTGACCCCATTTACTTAAAATTATTTGACCTTCTTCTTGCGAGATAAAACCAAAGTCTACGGCCAACACTACAGGACCTTCCTTAGCAGTATATTCTGCTACGGTCCTCATAATTTTTAAAATTTCCTGATAGTCTTTATTTTTAGTAATTTCAGAAAAACGTGCAGGATTTTCTTCAATATCTTTAAGAAGACCAGTAACTGATGCAGCAGCACCGCCTTTCTTATCTTTACTACTAACTTTAAGTGTAGTGGTGTCAGTTAAACGAAGATAACTGTCATATAAGTGTTGACTACCACTGCCCGGGAATAGAACACTGTTAATATCTTGCCATGACAAACCCAACGGTGTTAATAGTGCAGCTTCTGCTTCTTTATAACTACCACTGACAAAGTTTCCAGTGGCTAATGCAATAGGTGCAGCACTTTCGCCTAGATCAACTTCGTAGGTTGTCATATATTGATCGGCACCAGCAACCGGTGTATTATCACCGTTGGTAACATTGGCTAATAGTTGCCTAATCTGTTGATTAATCTCTGGACTAAGATCATTACGTTGTCTTACATTACCTGCTAGTTTAACAATAGGAATATCAACGTCTGTAGGGAACAACTCATTAGGTTTTAATTTAAACTGAGCACGTTCTGCTATCTTATTATTAATTTGTAAGAAACCAGTATCACGACCAAAGTCTGCGTTTGTCCATGTAATAGGAAATGCACCAGCTTTTTTAGCATTAGCAAATTTAACAAAAGCTACACGTTGATCAGTAGTTTGATCATGCCACACTGTGATAAGAGCAGCACCAGTTTTTGGACTCACTGGGCTATAGTAAAGTACAACTGGATTACCGTTTGCTGCTAGTGTGTCTTTTAAGGAAGTTATTAGATCATCTTGAACATCGTAGCGCAGTTCGTCTGCTGGTAATACAGTAGTTCCAACTAGATTAACCTGTTGGTCACCCTTGGCAAAAGTTACAGTCTTACCCTGTGAAACTTCTTGCCCACGACGGATAATACCGCCCTCTGATTCTTTAATAAATTCCAGTGCTCGCATAGTTTAATATTTAGCGTATTTCTGGGAACAGGCAATCGTGTATAAACACTTTTACATCTTCCTCACTAAGTCCTAAACTAACCATAACTTTAGGCGTATGCGGGTTCATTTTCTGATTTTCGCAGTAGAAATTCTGTGAATCTGTAGTGTTATTGGCACTACGATTAGTTTCGCCTACAGCAGCTAGATAGTGATTAATCCCACGTCTAGCCATCTCAAAAATCTGTTCTAATTCTTCTGGTTCCTGTACATTACCGGCAGCAATCATGCAGGAACTAAAAATACGTTCAGCCCACTCTGGTAGTTTACGCTGTTTGTTCCACTGTAGTTTGTGTGCTTCTTCTGCAAACCAGTCGAGCATAGGATGCTCGTTATCTCCTGCAGGACTAAAGTCATAAAAACAACCGGTAATCTTGTTCTTGCCGGCTACAACATCAAATCCGAATATAGGTGCGGGATTATGTATATGCGGAAAGATGCAACAATGCATCATCCATAGGCCTTTTGATTCTCGAGCATCAACGACGTCAATATGAGCACGACGATAATTGCCACTAGTCCAGACCCTATTAACCCAACCAGGTTGGTTGAATCGATCCATACCTTCTTCTGCAATTTCATAACCGGTTTTATCAAATGATGCTACAAAATATTCTTGTACTTTGATTAAGGTATCCCAGACATCACTGTTCATCGACATGTTCCATCATTTCTTTGAAGAACTGTGTGGCAAAATCAAAACATACAATAGCTTCTTCAGCCATGCTATCATCAATCTTAGCACGAATAGCAGTCTTAAGTGTTTCAGGATCAGCAAACTTGTAAAACGTGCCACTACCTGGAACTTTCTTAGCAATCATTTGTCCACCAGCTAGATCTCCCATATGACGAACATATATATGTGCCATTAACTTTTTAGGATCGTCTTTAATAGACATTATGTAATCTAGATATTTTTGAACTACTGGGCATAGTTTAGGTGGAGTATTACCTTCGCCCCATAATTCTATAAAGTCTGCATTAATAGCAGGTGCTCTACGGATATCAGGTAAGTCTGACAATAGTCCATGTGCCATTGCACAAACTTCTAGTAGTTCGTACATTGGATGTTGATTCTTTAAAAATTTAGCGTATAAGTTTGGATCAATAGATCCGGAAAATAAAACTTTTACAAATGCCTGTCGTTCTGCATTAGTGTGTGCGTCTTTAGTTAGCTCTCTTAAGCTCATTCTTCCTCCAGCTTAATCTGCAATGGAAATCCATTTGTACGAGCAAGCTGAGTAGCTTCTACTGCCTTGGCTTCTGCAATTTCAAAACTATAAACACCTACAATAGCAGCACCAGTTTCGTGTACTGTAATTGTAAGATCTCTTGCCGATGCCTCTGTGTGTTTGAAAATCTCTGTTAACAAACTGATTACAAAATCCATAGGAGTTTGATCATCGTTTAGGAAAATTACTTTCCAACGTTTTGGCTCAGAAATTTTAACTTTGATTTTTTCATCAATTTGGATATCAGTAGTAGGCATATTATACTCCATTTAAAGTTGGGGGAGTTTCCTCCCCCATAGTTATTTAAGTTATTTGACTTCGATTCTTCGAGGTTTTAAGGCCTCTGGAATTACAAGTGTAAGTGTAACATGTAATATGCCCTGTGTCAAGCTAACTTCACCAACTTCCATATATTGTGGCAAAGTAAATGCCTTTTCAAAGTTACGGGCAGCAAGTCCACGATGCACATATTTTGATGCATCTTCTTCTTTACTACGCTGTCCTTTAATGATTAGCTGATCTTGGTCTACTTCTACAACAATGTCCTCTCGATCAAAGCCGGCAACTGCAAGTTCAATCTCGTAGTGCGACTCGTCATGCTTGAGTACATTAAATGGAGGGTAGTTATTGTTAGCATTGAAACTGCGAGCTTCAATATTATTAAAGATACGGTCGAAACCGATTAGTGCTCTGTTTAGATTGGCAAGAGCAGCCGCGTCGATAGTTCTTAATTGCATTTTATATCTCCTTTTAAAAAGCAAGTTATATGGGGGACCCCGAAGGCATCCCCTTGTGTTAATCTACACCCGTAGATTAAACTTCTTTGAAGTTGGCGTCAACAGTTTTTTCGCCATCTTCAGTTTGTGGTGCAGCAGCAGTTTCAGCAGCTTCCTGTTTCTTCTGCATTAACGGTGCAGCGACTTCAAAAATCTTGGCTAGTTCTTCGTTGATTTTTTCTGGGTCCTCACCTCCCATTGTTGATTCAATAGTTGCAATAGTATCTTCGATTGCTTTCTTCTCTTCAACAGTGAGTTTGTCACCGTGTTCTTCAAGATCTTTCTTAATAGTGTACAACTGTGCTTCGGCACCATTACGTGCTTCAATCAATGCTCGTTGTTTCTTATCAGTTTCTGCATTTTCTTCAGCATCACGGACCATTTTTTCAATTTCAGCTTCTGTTAAACCTGAGCTAGCTTTAATTGTAATGTTGCTTTCTTTACCAGTCTTTTTATCTTTAGCTGATACTTTTAGGATACCGTTGGCATCGATGTCAAAGTTAACTTCAATCTGTGGCATACCGCGTGGTGCTGGTTCAATACCGCCTAGATTAAATTCGCCTAAGAGTTTATTAAATGCCACTAGTTCGCGTTCACCTTGGAAGACCTTAATAGTAACAGCCGGTTGGTTGTCATCTGCTGTGCTAAATGTTTGACTAGCCTTAGTTGGAATGGTTGTGTTCTTAGTAACCAACTTGGTCATAATACCACCCATTGTTTCGATACCTAGGCTCAATGGAGTAACGTCTAACAATAGAACGTCTGTCTTGTCTCCTGCTAGAACAGCGCCTTGGATAGCAGCACCGGCTGCTACTGCTTCGTCTGGATTGACATCCTTGCGTGGTGCTTTGCCAAAGAATGCTTCAACAGCAGCCTGTACTTTAGGCATACGTGTTTGTCCACCAACTAGGATAACTTCATCAATGGCTGATTGATTAACACCTGCATCTTCTAGGGCAACACGACAAGGAGCAATTGAACGCTCAATTAGGTCTTCAACTAGCTGTTCAAACTTACTACGTGTAAGAGTTACATTTAAATGCTTAGGACCGCTTGCGTCTGCTGTGATGTATGGTAAGTTAACTGATGTTTGTGCAGAGCTTGATAATTCAATCTTAGCTTTCTCAGCTGAATCTTTTAGACGTTGTAGAGCCAACATGTCTTGTTTAAGATCAACACCACTGTCTTTCTTAAATTCGTCAACTAGGTAATCCATAATGCGTTGGTCAAAGTCTTCACCACCTAAGAATGTGTCACCGTTTGTCGATAACACTTCAATTTGTTTGTCGCCATCTACGTTGGCAATTTCAATAATTGAAACGTCAAATGTACCACCACCTAGATCATAGACAGCAATCTTACGATCACGTTTATCTTCTTTGTCTACACCATAGGCTAGAGCAGCCGCAGTTGGTTCGTTGATAATGCGTAGGACTTCTAGGCCTGCAATCTTACCAGCATCTTTAGTTGCCTGTCGTTGGCTATCGTTAAAGTAAGCCGGAACTGTGATAACTGCCTGCGTAACTTCTGAACCAAGATAGTCTTCGGCAGTCTTTTTCATTTTGCGTAGAACTTCAGCTGAAATCTGCGGAGGTGCTAGTTCTTGATCCAATGCCTTAACCCATGCATCGCCGTTAGATGCTTCCATAATAGTATATGGCATTAAACCGATGTCTTTCTGTACAGCCTCTTCTTTGAACTTACGTCCAATTAAACGCTTGGCTGCATAGATTGTATTTTTTGGATTTGTTACTGCTTGACGTTTTGCTGTTGCACCTACTAAAACTTCTGCGTCAGTATATGCAATAATTGATGGTGTTGTACGTGCGCCTTCGCTGTTTTCAATGACTTTGGCTTTGCCATTTTCCATTACAGCTACACAGCTATTTGTTGTACCTAAGTCGATACCGATGATTTTGCTCATAATTTTCTCCTTTAATTAAGCAAGAATTTGTAGGCCCTTACGGCGCTCTACAAATTTATTTATATCTGATCAAGCCCTACGGCCGATTTTTCTCATAACAGTTTGTACGCCAATAGCCTGTGCATTAGCATCTTCTAAGGCGTTGTGGGCTGTAACTTTTGGCAGTTCAGGATCAAATCCTAAATCAAATACTGTACGAGTATCACGAATTTGCCAAAAGTTCCAAGGTGGTGCTTTTTTAAGAGCGCGGTAATAAGTGTCTAAAATATTAATATCAAAGATGCTACCGTGGCTCCAAAATGCTTCTGAGTTCCATGCAAATTTATGGAACTTTTCAATTGCTTCGCTGATCGGAATACGATTTTCTTCGCTGAATGCTTCTTCTTGTGCAGCAGCGGATTGCTTGCTCCACCATTCAATAGTACTGTCGTCAATCTTCATACCTAATTCAGTGGTGCTATCTAAATCTACTCGCATGTATAACTTGTCATATACACGAGTTGAATAAGGATCAAATAGTACTGCGCCAATTGTTAAAATTGCTGCATCTGGGGAGGTGGCTAAAGTTTCTAAGTCCACCATTAAGTGCCTTGCCATGTCGTTGCCTTTCTAGTTTAAAATAATTTTGGGGGTAGTTGTTCGCGTTCTAACTTCTTCTTGTAACGCTGTTTGCCTGCTGCCTTGGCCTTACGGCGGGCAGTTGTCGGTTTTTCATAAAACTCTTTCTTTTGTAGATCTTTAAGTTTACCACTGTCTTCTACTTTATTTTTGAACTTTTTCAAGGCACGGTTTACTTCATCATTTTTAACGTATACTAGGTTACCTTGGAGTCTTATGGGTTCACTCATCTGTTTCCTCTTCGTCGTCGCCTTCGAGTTGATCTTTGAGCTGTTTGATCCAGTCAAGATTATAAATTCTATTGCGGCTTATTAATTTATACGGAGTGATCTCATCAGAGGTCAAATAGTGAGCGTTAGGCTGTGCTAACATGAACGTTATAAACTTTTGAGTTGTTGGATCGCAGTTATCAACGTCAATTATCACATAGTCTACATGTGTTGCAACTGATAACATCCATTCAATATCGTGATCAGTTTCATCAAGTATGAAAACATTAATATCTTCAAATGAATAACTTAACAGTGTTTGAAATTGTTCTTTAACATATTGACTAGGTTTAACTAACAGATAGCTTTCTGTATCGTTAAACAGTTTATCCGGCGGTGTTATTAGATTGATTTTTCCTAAGCTCATATATTCTTTCTACAAAACTTTGTAACTTCTCATTTGAATAGTTATTAAACTTTGGGCCTTTAGTCTGTGTGTCTTCTACAAACTTTGCTAGCTCTGGATCTATTGTAGCATCTACTACAACATCTGCAAATTTATTTGCGCCATATATCTGATACAATTTGTCTTTGACTTTTAACGTATTTCTTTCCTGTATACGTGACCAAAGGGTGCCTTCGCCTTGTTCTCCGTTTTGAACGTAACCTACTTCTTCTCCTTGGTTACTGAGCGTCCTTGCAATTTGATCATGTAATTTATCTTTTTTTTTAGATTCGTCGTCTGCTGGAGGGAAATCTGCTGGAGGAGTAGTTACTACTTCTTCAGCCCAATCTTTAGCTTCTTGTGCTTCGGGTTCTTCTTTATTTTCTTCTGCCCATTTTGCAGCTTCTTCAGCAGCTTCTTTTTCTGCGGCAGCAATCATTTTATTCCATTGGTCAACTGGTGTATCACCTATGTATAGGTCCGGACCATTAAGAACATCATTGTCTTTATTTTCTACTGGTTCTGAATCGGTTGATCGAGCCAATGCTGCTACTTCTTCCTCTGTCCACGGTCTGCCCATAACATACGATACTGGCAGTTCTTCAGGTGGCACTATGCTCATAGCTGCCAGGTCGTCATCCTTGGGGTCAACTGTGCGATCTTTAGGTTCAAATACTGTGCGTTCTATTGGACCAGGTTCGTCTGTTGTTGATGTTGCTAAAGTCTGCTGTTTTTCTTTTTCTTCTTTGTGCCATTGGAAGGTCATTTGTGCAGCCAGTAACATAATAACAGCTAGTGGATCAAATACAATAACAATAAGGATAATAATCCATGTTACAGCACGTTCCAACATATTTTCATCTGCACCATGATCGCCGTAGATAAACTTGGCAATGTATTTGATTGGTCCTACTTCTGCTTCAACCTTACGCACCTCAGCGGCAATCGGAGCACGTTGAGCTTGCAAAGCAGAGATATTCTTTTGTGCTTTGGTTATTTCTGCTTGTAGATTGGCTCGTTCTTTGGCTTGTTGCTTACGAATAGAAACTGCACGTTCGGCGCCCTTGTCACTGTCAGTGCGACCTAGCATTTGGTCAACTTGCGCATCCATCTGAGTCAACGCTTTTTTAGCTGACTCGATGTTACTTTTCTCTGTGTTTATCTGTTCGTCGTAGACTGCAATCTTACTTTGTACGTCTCCACTGACTAAACTTTGATCACTGTGTGCTTTTGACAGGAATCCAAAGATGCCCATTGAAGTAATGATCATTAATACAGTCACCGCGGTGGTCATGTAGGTTTTCATTAGCAACGGAGCACGTTCCCAATTGGCCTTTAACCAACTAGCGCAGACCAGCTTGGCTACTTCTAATGAAGACCCCATAATATAAATGGGGATAACGGCCGCTGAGAAAATAGCAGCCAAACCTACTACGGAATAGTAGATTGCGACTGCTGAGATGGTGAGACCAGTAAGGAGTAGTAGCCAGGCTAAAATCATTGATTAGTCGTCGTAGGTAATAGTTGTAGTCACATCAGTAATTTCATTAACACTGATATCGCTCCATGCATCATTGTCATCGTCCCACGGACGGCTAGTTGTAATAACGTCTTGGAATCCTTCGCCTACAAGTGGGTCGCTGCCTTCCTCTGGGTGGAATACACGAGTTGAACGGCTACGATCATTTGTATTGTCTGTATACGGATCATACTGCTTCAATGCTAACCAAATAACATCACGGATGGCATCTTCTGTGTTGGCAACAGTATCACCGTTATCAACATAACAATCGTATCTCGGGTATACTACGTTATCATACGTAATAGTTCCGTCAGTGCCCCAATCTTGTGCTTTCTTAATAGCCATTAATGCTGGAAGAAAACCTTCGTCACGATCAAACTTAATAGTAAAATTAATCCAAATATTATTGTGCATATTACCTCCGCTAGCTGAATGCTCGATGTCTAAAATTTGACAATCTGCTAGATTTGATAATGCTTCCACAATGTACTGGAAACGTAGATTACCTCGGGCTAATGCGTTTGCTTCGGCCTGTGTTGCCGGACGGCTGTCACCCTCAAAGTTGTCCCATGTAAGGGCACTGATACGGCCTTCGTTTGTACCGTTTTCGTTACCGTCACCTACAGCATACCATTCTGCGTTATTATCTCCGCACTGAATGTTTACGCGATAATAGCTCGGTGTTAATTGATTTTGATCTTGTTGAAATCCTGATGGCATAATGCTATCTCCTTATTGTTCTATTTATCTGTAAATACCCATCTATTAGTATTACTATTTAAACAAGCAGTTTCTCCCCAGCTTCTTTCTCTGCGATCTGCTAGTACGTAATGGTGTATTCTGCGACAAATATTACCGTTAGCTGGCCAAGTCATAACAATCCGAACCTTGCCCTCGCTTTCACTGCGTTCGCTGTACCATGCTACAGTTTCATCATTCTCCGCATTATTAAGTGCGTGGTAAACTGCTTGAGCGTGATATGCTTTGTCTACATTACTAAGTTTAGTAGTGTGCCATTGCATAGCATTATACAACAATCCCACTACGCCATTGTCGGGTTGCCAATCTTGGAACATTGGTCTGTCCCAACTTTGGGCATGGGCACTATTTGAAATTGCTAGGATGAGGCACAATTTCCCAAGTGCCGTCAAATTTTTGGCAAGCATAACCAAGCCTTTCTCTAGTTTGTCCGTTTAACTGCATAAAGTATTTGTACTCGCCACATTGCTTACTAAGTCCGCTTTGTGCAAGAAACAAACGTTCGACTTTGTTGTCATTGCATTTTAACACTTCAACGGTCTTTTCGTCAACTACTTCGCCGTTCTTTCTAATACTAACAGTTTCAGTTTTTAAATCGCAGAACTGTTCGCTTTTGGCACGAGGTGCATCCGATGCACAGGCCGTTACTAAGCTAGCAACGGCCAATACAATTAGCGTTCTCATTGTTGTCTCGATTGCTTGAGAACTTCATCAGCAGTTTCGTCTAGTGTTTTACCACCAACACGACCTTGTAGTCTAACCTGCTTGTTTTCATCAAAGCGAGCAGCCAATGCATCTACATCTTTCTTACTAATCTTCATTAGAACAAAGGCACGGTAGTTCTGCAACTCTGGATTGTAGATAACCATCTTTTGTTCGATGCCGTATGTACGCAAAATTGTTTCTGCAATCAAATTAACAATAACATCTTGCGCCTGCGTATGTGCAACAGGACGATCTGGACTGCCTTGTTCATCGTACTTGATAGTGGTACGGTTATTCATTTCACCATTAACACGATCAGCAATTTTTGCTTTGGCTTTGAGTGTCGCTTTCTTTAAAGCCATTTCCATACTAGGACTTACGTCTTCGGCTACAGCATAAAACATGCCTTCTCGATTCCATAACCAACCTTCTTTGCCAGAATCAGCGTGTTCCAAGTACCATTTAGGAACTTGTTTCTTTTCAAGATTTTCAGTTTGCAACGTCTGCATACCTGAACATGCTGTTAATAGTGCTACGATTGGAACTAGTACAAGAGCCTTTTTCATTTGTGCCTTCTTTCTGTGTGTGATTAATAAAAAACCTTCTACAGTACATAGTATACTATAGAAGGCTCTGGAAGTCAATCAGTTTGGTTATTTAAATATAATCAAAGCCATAATTGAGGCTTGTATGAAGAAACCAAATCCAATTGTTACAATGTTAAGTAAATCCTTTTGGATAGTTGCTTTAACAAATAGTAAAAACAGGCCACCCCAACCAAAAAGTACCAAGTCCACGGGAGGCATTTTTTCGGTTAAACCAGTTAGCACAGCTACTAGTGTTGGAATAGTCGCTAAATGGATTAAGATAGCGGCTAACCAACCTATAGTTTCTGCTGAAAGGTGTTTGAGTTGCTCTGACAAATTCTCCGACATTTTTTCATAATCAAGTATGTTGGATAATTTAGCTTTAACTGTTTCAGTAAATGTCATTTGGTTTCCTTATTTGTAAAAAATGTGACGTCCAATTTTTGCTACACGTTCTCTCTTCCATCCCGGATTAATATAGTCGCCATGAAAGTAGAGTGCATCTTTCATTGAACTTAATCGGAATCCTTCGAGTAAAACCTTTTTGGCTACTTCCATGCTCTCATAATACACGGGGCCATTCATTGGTTTCTTTAATGAAGCTTGATCGCAATACCAACTAAATTGGCAAAGCACTTTTTGGTAAACTATGTTCTTTTGGTATACCACTTTACAGACATCGCTGGGGAATTCACCACTAGCTGCTCTATTCAATGTTACCTGTGCTACTGCTACCTTGCCTTCGAAGGGCTCATAACCTGCTTCGTGATAGATGTTTCTGGCAAGGCATTCAAGTTGATTCTGACGTACCTGAGCGGTAATTGGGCTTGCATGATTACGAGCCTCCTTCAGCTTATCTAACTTGTAGTTAATGGCGTGATGACCAATCCATGCAGTTAAAACTACACCAAATGATAGTATCACTAATTTTAATATGCGTATCATATATTTTCTCCTTTACGCTGGAATAGGACTCAACGTCCATACGGCCTAAAAAAGGCACGTTAAATAGTTATCTCGATGAAGCAGTAGTTATCTACGCATTTTTGCGATAGATTTCGCTTCTTCATCCGAAAAAATCGGCACTGCATTGCTCTTATGCATGGTTCCAATACCGATTATTTTGGTGCCAGTGTAGATCTTGTCTGGACCCCTGGTACACGGTGCCCAAGTTGTTATCAAACTTGGTATTTTTGGTTCATCGCTGCCACGATGAAGTTGCTTAGGAGGTTGGTAAGAATTGGAACTCATTGCACGTTTACGCTTACGTTCCTCTTGTTCAACTCCCCATTTCTTCTGTAAATCTTGCCATTCTTTATCCAATTGTTCTGCCTTTTTCTTTGCCTCAGAGCTTGCCCATTTTTGTTTCCCTTTGCGTTTGCCTGTAGTAGTTAAACTGGGATGATGTAGGTGCATTGACATAATCTAATCCAATTAGTTAACAAAGCAATTATTATATAGTCTCTGTTAAGAGAAGTCAAATTTTTCGAGTTAGACTCGAAATGATTCTCCGCAGCCGCAGCGGTCGCGTTCGTTTGGATTGATAAAGTTGAATCCTTCGTTGAGTCCTCGACGTTGCCAATCTATAGTTAGTCCGTCTAAGTAGACCTTTGATTTAACATCTACTAGTACAACAAAATCTGGTTGGGCATAGTTTATTACACCTACTTCTGCTTCATACTTGTCTATGTATTCGATAGTATAAGCAAGTCCGCTACAGCCTGTAGTTTTAACTCCAAGCCGTATGCCTACGCCTTTTCCACGCTGTTCTAGCAATGTTTTGATTTTCTTTTTAGCTGTATCTGATACAGTTATCATTTACTTTAAAAAGCTGCCATTGCTTCGTCGAATTGCTGCCATGTATGGGCAACAGGATCTGTTATTAGATCACTATGAAAATGAATCCAAGTTTCATAGTGTCCTTTAACAGTTCTGCAAGATGCTAGTAGCTGCTGTTGATTTTCAGAAGTTAAGCCATTGGTCCTGATATCAGAAGCAACACTTCTTAGCACAGAATAATCTTCCTGAACTTCAGGTGCTTCTAGATCTGGTTGAGCCTTAGCCCATATTTTTTCAATAACCAATAACTTGTCTACACATTTTAATAATGCTTGAACATTCTCGTCCATAATAAACTCCTATTATAGGTATATTTATCCTATTATTTTGGAGTTTTACGGGCTGCTTTAACTTCAGTTACTTCCTTACGCACTGCTTTGCATAAATTGGCTAGTTCTTGGCAATGTTTACGTACACGAGTACCGGCTGCGCCAACTTCTTTGTCGTAAAATTTTTCGAAGTCGCTTTCCATTGCTTCTACGAGTTTAGCGAATTCTTGATATTTGTTTGGTGTTGTCATTTTAATCTCCTATGATTATTTTGTAAATTTCTTTCCAATTTTTTACGACTGGATATGGGCATTTGTGATTCATGTTGTGCCCATGCTCTACTAACAAACTACTTAGTCCTAGGTTGTAGCCTACATCGGCATTTTCTGGCTTATCTTCAATCCACCAAAGTCCTGACCCCTCATAGGGTGCAAGTGCTTGATCTTTATCCGCACCAGTATCTAAGCAAACAACACTTTCGATTGCATTGCCAAATAACTTGTGTAGATTCATTTCACGTAGTTTATTGGCGTTCTTGTCTAGGCTTAGACTTGTAATAACTCGAAATTGATAGCCGTATTCTTCATGTAATCTCTTAACATAGTAAGTGCTATCACGAAGTGCTGGTAGGAAACCAATTGCTGCTGATTCATTAAAGATTCTAATTAATTTTTTAGATTCTTTAAGATCCAAATTTTCGAAGTGCTCGTGTAGATAATAACTTTGCTTGTTGTTTGGTTTAGGGGTAAAGCCACGTTCTTGCATCCAAACATGGAATGCCCATTCCCAATCTAAGAGTACACCGTCTGCGTCTGTTAATATGAGTTTTTTCATACTCATATAGTACAGTCTTTTTTATTAGTTGTCAACCACCGGCAAATACATTTGGGCTACCTGCGGCCACTGAGGTACATCCAGATAGTGCATCACCAATTCTACCGCAACCTAAATTGTTTACAAATACAGTACCACTGCCGGATGCAATTGGCGCAGCATGGGCAGGACAAGGATCCCCTGGCAATAAATGTACAGTGTTAACATCACTCTGTCTGCTAATTGGTATATTGTTGGCAAAAACATTTCCAGAGCCTACTGCTCTTACCATTCCTGAACAATGGGCAACATCTGCATCTCCAATTCTAGTTACTGCTGGCATATTTTTTATTTTCCTTAGAAATTAGATCTTGTAGTCTCTGATTCCATAAATGAATTTCTTCGTGTTGTTCATGTGTATGAGGACCGTTTGGAATTTCAGGTACAAACTCTATCACATGATCAAAATGATCAGGGATGTCTTCGTACTTAGAATAGGTTATTAGTTCTCTGTTAACCATAATGACAAATTTATGCATAGAATATATTCTTATCCTACGTATTTAACTTGTTGCAAATGCAGCACTACGCGGGAAAAATGGTATGGTGTATAGTGCCTGTCTTGTAATTCTTAACTCATCCATATAACCAAGATACTGATTATTTCCAGGCAATTGCATGCCAACAACAAATGCAGATGCTGGGCTGTTAAGTGTAGAACTGTATGATGCGGTACCTACAGATCTGCCGTCTAACCACATATACATTGTGTTTCCACTTCTTACTAATGCAACATGTTGCCACACACTTGCTGTGACGCCGCTGCCTGTTCCTGTGAAAGTAGTTGTAGTACTTCCATCATTAAACACGGCTTCTAAGTTTGCATTGTTCAATCGGAATTGCCAAGAGCTGAAAGTATTATCTGACTGAGCTACAATACCCCAGACACTTGCAATATACTGAGATCCTGATACACCGTTTGGATTAATCCAAGCTTCTACTGTAAAATCACTTTTTCCAAATAACAACATTTGATTATTACCAATAGGTGCATAAAGATAACTGCCGCTGCTAGGAAAATATGTTGACGATGTTCCTGATTTAAACTGTGCAGTACTGACTTGTACACTACCTACAGTTTCAAGATTGTTAACGCCTGTAATATCATAGATGCTTGCTCCTGAACCAGGTAATGAAAATAATCCACCTGACACTGGGCTAGTAGGCACAGTACATGTACTTAATGTTGGATCGTAGACTGCACTATTGCTAAATCTTACTCCGTGCATATAACCTTGAAAATCTCTTGTAGTGCCACCATCATAAAAACGTCCACTAACTGCATTAGGAGCAGCACTATTTGCAGCAGTTCCGTTAGCACCAAAAGGAATTGCAGTAGCTCCGTTAACAGCAGTTAAAGTTGCGCCTGTGCCATCTGTAGTAGCACTTGCATATTGACCACAGAGAATAATATCTCCGCCTACACCGCCAAAAGTTGCTCCAGGTAAACCTATAGTAGCACTAGCAGGATTATAAATTGAAGTACTATTGTTTATTCGCACGGGCCCTATCAAACATCTATTGTTACCACCATTACGAGGACCAATTTGGAATGTAGCTGTGTTAGGTTGATATGTATTGGCTTGCGGATTGGACAGCCGCACACCATTAACCCATGCGGCTATGCTTTGACTTGATCTACAAATAGCTACATGGTTCCAACCTTGAAGGGTCCAGTTTCCTTGGTTACCACCAAAATTTAAATCGCCCGGCTGGTGTAAAACTAAACTGCCGTTACCAAGCATTAGAACTTGAAGGCGGTTACTGCCATCATTAGCGTTAAAGATAAAATCTTGCCCGTAACCGTATATATACGTCCAAAATTCTATCGTGTAATTATTTAATCCCCAATTGGCAACACGATTTGTATCTAAATATGGACCTCCACCAACACCGACTGAATAGTTATTTGGTGTTGTACTAAATTTATATCCAGAATATCCTGTGGTAGTTGCAACACGTTTGCCATCTTTGAAAATACTAAATGTATCTCCTTTACGAGAACAGGCCATGTGCGACCAAGAATATAAAGGAGGACCATTGCCTGCACCTGCTACAAGATTGTCTGTCCAAGTACCTGAAGCATTTGATATTAATCTAAATCTATCAATATTTTCGCCTATGTTGATATGAAATCCATTAGCATTGCCTCCTCCAGTACCATTAGTGACATTAGTAACAGCAAACATGTCTGCGCCAACAGTGCTACCTCCATAGGCAAAAGGGTAGACAAAACCTTCTACAGTCCAGTCTCCAGTACCAACACAGTAGTTAGAATTACTACTAGTGTTAGTTAAATAATCTCCAGTACCATCATAGTACACACTGCTTCCACTACTAGCAACTCCTGAACTAAAAGGAGAAAAAGGTACTACTTTAGGTGTACCAGAAATAGACATTGTTAAATCTAAACTACTTTTATCTGTAAAATTATAAGATTGGCAAGTTAATAACTTTGTATTAGCGATTGCAGTTAGTGGACTTGTTGGGACAGTGTAGCTGCCAGTGTACAATACAGTACCAGTGAGTATTCTAAAATTAGACAGGTAACCGTAATAACTATTTGCAAACTGGTTAACAGCAGTACCAATACTTGGTGTTCCGTAGTAAGTTGTTTGTGTAGTAAAATTAGCATCTGATCTTGTTGCAACTTGACTTCCGTTGACAAACAATGAAACGATTGTACTAGCAGGGGTTGTTGCATCAATAGTGACTGCCACATGTGACCATTGATTAATAGGTACTACATACCCAGTACTGTCCAGACTATCTGCTGTACCAGTTCCTATAGTCCATTGAAAACTTAAATTAGCATTACCGCCAGCATTACTAGCTAAAGCAAAAGTCCAACGGCCATTTGCTGCCACAGCAGGATTTGCTCCTATCAAACATGCACCGTAATTATTAGCCCACCCTGCTGGGTAAAAAGTAGGATACACAAAACATTCTATTGTATGTCTGCTTCCAGCAAATCCTCCGCCCATAGCAGTAGTAATTCCAGCAGCTGGAGTAATAGCACCATTTCCATAAAAATAATTACTCCATCCTCTTTGACTAAATGGAGTAAAATTACCTTGTGTGGGATTACCATTCCTGGTGATAGTGGCGCCTTGGCCTGAGTCGGTAAAGGTGCTGTTATTGCCAGTATTTGAACTGTTGTCCTTAAGAAGAAACGCTACATAGTTAAAGGCAGCATTAAGACCTGATGACACCGTCCCGGTTAAAAAAGAATTAATAGCTGCAAACACAGTGGTTCCTTAATATGTAAATCCTTGATTAGCACTTCCGTACCAGTTTGTGCCGTCGGCTATAAAAGTTAAAATGGATAACTTTCCAACAGTGGCAGTGATTGTAGGTGTGCCAGTTTCCCCCCATACTACACCAGTAAATGAAGCAGTTCCTACACCACCAGATGCTGGTTGTTTTAACAGAATTACAAAAGACTTTCCAGCAGTAGCAGTTGGCATAGTAAATGTAGTAGCCTGAGATGCTGTTAATGTGTATCTTAGGACAGTTCCTGAATTTATAATAGAGTCACTAATCGCTGTAGTTCCAGTGCCAACAGTAACAGGAGATACTGCTGTTTCTGTGTATCCAGAAATAGTTGGATTAGTAATGCTTGATCCTGTAGGAATAGTTACTGTTCCAACAAATGTAGGGTCAGGAAAGTCTGCAATTGTTATGTTTGATACGGCTGGTGAAATTTTAGTTGTCATATATGTCTCTTAGTTCTAATATTTATTAGCTCCAGCTAATGGTACCTGTTCCAGATTTAAAAATGTAAACTTTGTACCCAGGTCTTGAAGTAGTGTCTAGTACATAAGTTAACCCAGTAATAGTTGCTATATTGTTGTAAATCGACGGATATGCAATAATTACCACACCGGAACCACCTGATCCACCAGTTCTTGGAGGTGCTCCTGCACCGCCGCCTCCACCGCCTGTGTTTGCAGTTGCGCTTTGTCCATTAGCATTACTAAAACCGCCACCGCCACCCCCAAGGCCACCAGATGAAGTATTAGATTGTCCGTCACCACCACCACCACCGCCACCAGCAAAGTAGACTTGTCCTCCACTTACTTGTCCAACAGAATTTGTTGTTGCCATACTGGCAGTAATTATTGTAGTAGTAATACCAATTCCACCTGCACCTGGTTGTTGATTGCTTTGACTATTTTGACCAACACCGCCAGCACCTCCACCACCACCAGCTGCTGCGTTCCCGCCTCCAGCTCCGCCTTGCCCACTGCCACCATTATAGCCCTGTCTTGGAGGACCAGCAGTTCCTAATCCACCGCCAGTGTTATTTGGTGCTGCTCCACCTCCTCCAGATCCTCCTGGTTGTCCACTAGGTCCTGAATCTGCTGTGCCACCTTTGCCGCCGGCTAATGCAGTTAATACTCCTAATACACTGTCGTTACCGTTTGCATCACTACCTCCGCCAAGGCCAACAGTAACAGTCAACGGACTTGTATGTGTTAATGTGTAGGAACCGGATGTTGTGCTTTGTAGAACGCCGCCAGCACCGCCACCTCCAGCAATGAATCTTCCACCACCACCGCCACCAGCAACAACAAGATAATTCATATACGGTGGTAATGAAGAATTAGTTGAAGGATACCTTGGAAATGCTTCAGTTGGTACACTAAAATTAGATGTATAACGAGCAACACCTACAGTAATTCGAGGTTGTTCTATATTACCAGACATGTATCTAGTAGTAGTACCGGTATTCACCCCTATTAATAAATTAGTTCCGCTATTGTTTCTTGTGCCAGTAACAGACCCTGTTGCAGCAAGAGAACCTTCTACAAAAAGATATGCAGTTGATCCAGAGACAACTCCGGCAATGTGATACCACACACCTGTTGTCAATGCCGAAGCCGAATATAAATCAATATTATTAGTACCAGCGTCATTTCTTAACAAGAATCTGGCTTTATTATCAACGCCATTTAATGCTAATAAAACGCTTGTTGATGATGTGCCAACATCTAATTGTATAAAATGCCTGTCTACGCCTAACGCACCTGATGCCAAATATACAAAACATTCAATTGTAAAATCGCCAGAGCCTACTGGAATGTTTTTTACCCCTGAAAGATAATCCCCTGTTCCGTCAAATATAATAGATCCTGTTCCAAATTTACTTATAGCAGTGCTTACTTTTGCATCACCAACAGTTTCGATTACAGTTTTTCCTGTTACATCAATGATTCCTGCATTAGTGCTAGAAAGTAAAAGAGTAGTTCCACTAACAGCAGTTGGAGGTACAGTTGGCAAGGAAAAATTTGAAGAATACAACGATGATCCTACAACTACTCTTAGCCCATGAATATAACCTTGAAAACTCTCTCCTATATTTTTTATCATGGCGCTGTTATTAAAGTTGTTTGCAGTATTAAACGAACTGGCTTGATTCTGTGTAGATAAAGTCTGTGAAACACCGTCAACAAATATTCTCCAGATATTGCTAGTCCTTGTTACTGCAATGTGTTGCCATGTTCTAGAACTTAAATAATTATTAGTAGTTAACCCTACAGTATATGCACCATAAGTTCCATAGGTAAAAGAAAGACCAAAATACTTTGCTATTTGATCATAAGTTGTTACACTTAATCCCCATCCTTCACCGCTGCCACTATATTCACCGCTAAAGATAGTGTAAAGATTTGTTCCATACGACGCTTGCCTTGAGGAATATAACCAAAAATCAATTGTAAAATCTCCGGCACCAAGAGGTATACCGTTATTTGGTGTTAGATAATCCCCAGTGCCGTCAAAGTATATACTCCCGCCATCTGTGTTTGTTATTGTTTGAAATGGCGTAAATGCTTCAACAGATGGAGCCCCTGATGGCACAAATGCGCTGGTATTAGAAACATCTCTAAAACGATTAGATTGAGCAAACAACAAGTAACAGGTTCCGGAGCTAACTGAAGTAGTTAGTGGCTGTGTAGAAGGAGTAAAATTACTAGTATATAGGCAACCGCCCTTTACCCATCTTAAATTTGAAATATATGAAGCACTTCCGTCATTTCCTAACCCATTATTATCGTTTACTCCGTTAATAACTGGCCTATTGCCGCTAGATATTGCGCCTGAATATGTTGCAGTTCCAGCTTGTGTTCCATTAATAAACATTCTTATTACATTAGATGAGTCTTTACTTACTGCGTAATGATACCAAGTATTCGGAGTACTGGTAATAGATGACACTATATTAACTGGATTGCTGCTGCCATTTCCTTGTAAAAAGGTAAATTTATTAGTATTGCCAGCGCCACCCCAATAACAAGATATGCTATTGTCGTACACTCCGCCGCCGCCTACACCGTAAAATGCGCCGCTTGATGTAGGGTATATCCAACATTCAAACGTCCACTCTCCAGTCGCTCCAGGATTGTAAACTGCATTACCTGCCGATGGAGTTAGATAATTCCCACTACCTGGAAAATAATTACTCCAGTATCCGTCATTTAATACAAAGGGAGTAAATACACCTTGTGATGTATTACCAGTTCTAGTAATAGTCCAACCTCCAGGATTAGAGGTTGCAGAATCTTTGAATGCACTATTCTGTTGATTGTTAGGGCTATTGCTTGATAGTAATAGTGTAACGTAGTTAAAGTAAGGATCTGAACTTAGAGATACACTATTACTAGTAAAAAAAGTGCTCGTTGCAAAAAACATAGTTATTCCTTAATAAGTATAACCTTGAGCAATAGACCCATACCAGTTTGTGCCGTCACTGACAAATGTTAAAATATCCATCTTGCCAACAACTATAGTAATTGTTGGAGCACCTGTACTTCCCCATTTTACATTAGTAAATGAAGCAGTTCCTGTACTGCCAGATGCTGGTTGTTTTAAAAATATTACAAATGCTTTTCCAGCAGTGGCAGTTGGCATGGTAAATGTAGTAGTTTGAGACGCGGTTAATGTATATCGTAAGACAGTACCTGAATTAATAATAGTATCAGTTATAGCGGTAGTACCAGTACCAACAGTAATAGATGCTGGCGCAGTTTCTGTGTATCCAGAAATAGTTGGATTAGTAATACTTGCACCTGTAGGAATAGTCACTGTTCCTGTGAATGTAGGATCTGCTTTAGGTGCTTTTTCTGTATCAAGTTCATTTATAGCAGTTTGTACAGTAGTAGATGCAATATTTCCGGCTGGACTATTTGTAACATTAGCGGCTGTGATAGTTGTACTTGTGTAGCCGTCTACTTCTGCTAAAACTTTAGTACCAGCCGGAACTCCAGTATCTAAGGTAAAACTAGTTGAACTAGTCTCAGTGTATTCGCTTGGAAATTGTCTTACCCCGTCTATATAAACACGTAGTTGGCCAGCACCTGGTGTGTAAGTTCCTACTGATAAAAACACAGTTTGACTAGCACTAGCAGTGTAAGTTACTCGACTAGTACTAATTGCAGTGCCTTCAGATCCACCTCCGCCTGCGGCTGCTGCCCAATAATATCCACCACGTCCCGATGTTGTTAAAACATATCCACTAACTTCACCTACTGGTAAAAGATTTGTTAATCCGTCGGAAGCACTATTTGCTCCAGTTCCGCCGTAGGAAGTTCCTAGAGGAGTACCCATTACTACAGTGCCACTAAAAGTTGGACTTGCACTAAACACTAGATTGCCAGTACCTGTGGCACCAGTACTGGTTACACCTTCAACTGTTAAGTGATCTGAAAAATTTCCAGTTGTTGCTGTTAGTGCACCAATTTTTAATGCATCGTATACAGCACCAGCAAAATCTACAGTTGTTGATGGATTTGAAGATATGTTACTAAACAACTTCCACACGCTGTCTGTGGCATCTCGTACAAACCCAGTATGCTTCAGTGTTCCAGAGGTGTAATGGCCAAACACACCAATGTCTAGTAAGTCAGCCGGATTACCGTCAGCCATTTGCAACATAGCATCTTCAATTTTTATTTCAGTTGAGCTCAGTGTTGTTGTTCCACCGTTTACAGTTACACTTCCCTCAAATTCTACACTGCCGTTAGTGTTAACTGTAAACGCTAGCGTATTGTTTGTTGTAAAAGTAATAGGACCATTAGATGATGAAATAGAAACATTGCTATTGCCGTTGCTAATGGAACTAGCACTTAGCGTAAGCCACTGTAGTCCCGTACCTGTTGAGCTTAATACTTGTCCATTTGTTCCGGTGTTATTGCTAATTGATAAAGCAGATATTGAGGTAGTGCCGGTAAATGTAGGACTGGCAAACATTGTTGATTTTGATTCATTAGTAACATTACCTAATCCCACTTTAGAAGCAGTGATTGTTAACCAACTTGGATCATTATAGGTACTAGTTGTATATACTCCGCCTGTAACAGTGTCTGCATTACCTGCTGTGTTAGCTTTACCAGTTAGGTTACCAGTTACGTTGCCAGTTACGTTACCTGTAATATTACCACTAAACGTACCAGTTACAGTTCCAGTAAATGTTGGGTTTGCGATTGGCGATTTAAGTGCAATAGCAGAGTTAAGTAACGAACTAGCTGTTGCAATTTGTGCAGTTGTCCAAGGACGATTCGCTAGTAATAAGTTCTCTTGACCGGATCCTGTATATACACGTAGTGTTTTGTTTGTGGTATCGTAGAATATTTCGCCAGGTTCGCCTGACATATTATCAAGATTTGTAGTGCTTTTTCCTATAATTCGTAAAGATCGAACTGGTCTCGTCATGGTAAATCCTAGTCTATGTAGTATTTACTTATTTTTGCTATCATATTTCTATCTGGATCAAATAAAGTGACCGCTCTAAGATTATAGGTCATGCAATATTTAGCCGTAAAAAAAGGGGGTTTAATCCCCCTTTGATTTAACTTTATGTTACGCTAGTTTAATGCCTGAAGTAGATTCTAGGAATTGTTTAGCAAATCCAGTATCGGTTGCTTCTACTACTGTAACTGTAGTTTTAAGAAGTTTAACTTCCTTGTCCGGATTAACTGTAAACAAGTAGGGCATTAAGCCTGGGCCTTGTTGGCCCATTCCAATAACCATTGGACGACTTAGTTTATAATGACTATCAGTTTCTTCGGCTAGTTTAGCAACTAGTTCTTCACCACTGGTCAGTTTTAATGTGATGACCTCACCTACGCTTACGCCTTTATCAATTAGCATTTGTTAACCTTTGTTTAAGTTCTGTAAATCCACCTACTAGTTCATCATCTAAAAAGATTTGAGGAACTGTTCTTGCACCAGGTACAGCTTCTAATAGCTGTTCCTTAGTAAACCCATCTCCAATTTTCTTTTCTTCAAATTGAATACCTCTTGCTGTCAGCAATGCCTTTGCTTGATCGCAATACGGGCAATTGTACTTACTCCATACTACTGCTTTCATTTTATTAATCCTTACATATTTGGTAATTCGCTATAGTCAATACCTTCACTCATAACTCCAATAATATAGTTAGTTGATTCATTTTCTTGTAAGGCAGTTTGCTTCTTACTTGTATCACTATGTTTATTGAACCAAGGTATAGGTGTTGACTTAGGTGCAGGACTTTGATACTTAATACCAATATCTTTTAAGGCATGTAGCGCAGTATAGTCTACAAAGTCTTTAAGTATATTAGCGTTAAGTCCAATCACCGGACCTTTCTTAAACAAATAATCAGCCCAGGCCTTCTCTTCACGAATAACATCTATATATAGCTTATAGACTTCGTCAGCACACTCTTCTCTGGCTTTGGCAAAGCGAACATCTTCTTTGACTACTTGATTGATCATCAGAGCAGTCCATTCTTTATGTAGAACTTCGTCTTGTAGGATTAGACTAATAATATTACCATTACCAATAAAGATCTTATTCTCTACCATTGCTAGACTTGTGGCAAATGAAACCATAAATCTAAATGCTTCTAGGGCATAGCTAGCGTTGAGCGCCATCCAAATTGCCTTAATGTGTTCGTGTTCTGTAACAATAACATCAGCTGGCATTTCAGGCCTATCTTCTAAGGCCTGTGCTAACTCAACTTTACAATTAAGTGTATGAAGGGTATCGTAATATTTTCCTACTGAGCTAGCCATTTCAATAATTTCTTGTGTGTCATGGATAGTATTGAATATATCTTTAGGCACATTGTAGATGTTACGAATGATGTGACTATAACTACGGCTATGAATATTAGTTTCAAAGAAACTCCAGTTGTACATTAGTGCCTCTAATTCAGGCAAACTAACGCACGGTGTAAACACCTGTGCTGGGCCACGACCTTGGAGACTATCTAGTGCGGTCTGACGTAATAGATTGCTAGTGAAGATATGTTTAACTGCATCACTGGCTTCTTTAAAGTCGTTGGCATCTTTAGTTAAACTAATTTCTTCTGGTACCCAAAAGAATCCACGAGCTGTTTGTTCAATCTTTTGTATCTTAGGATACTTAACTTCTTCAAATCGTTGAATCGTAACTGGTCCTTGACTGTCAAGAAACATCTTACGATGTAGGTAGTCTGTCTTTGTGGTTAAATTATACTGTGCTTTACTCATCGCTAACTTTCAAAATAACTTTTTGTCCTTCTATCTTCATATCTATTACTTGATACTGTTTATTACCAACTTCAACATATATTGGTACTTCTCTCCACTGTTTGTTTATGGTAGCAGCATCTGATCTATGTGATAGATCTTGCCATGCGCTGAAAATCTTTTTCTGTAGGTCGTATGCATCCATTATAATTTACATGCCTCGCAATCTTCTAAGTCAACATCTTCATCAATGTTATGAAATCCATTGAACTGCATTTCTGGAGGAGTATCCTCTTTAATTGCTTTACTACCTGCCTTGTTAATCAAACTATAATAGAATGTCTTCAATCCCCATATCTGTGCTTGCATTAAGTTCTTAGCAATCAATGTAGTGGGTACTTTACGATCTGCAAAGTGTGCAGGATTGTAGAAAGTGTTAGTGCTAATTGATTGATCAACATAGGCTGCTAGTACTGCTGCCGTTTTAATATACCCTTGACAATCTGTTTGTTCCCACATTAGTTGATATTTGTTTTTTAACTTATGGTATTCTGGAACAACTTGTGTAAACGAACCTGCTTTGCTTTCTTTAACAGAGATCAAGCTCATCGGCATTTCAATACCATTGGTAGAATTAATAACAACAGAGCTAGACTCAACTGGAGCAATAGCCATAAGCGTAGCATTTCGAACACCATATTGTTTCATCTCCTTACGTAAAGATTCCCAATCAAGTTCGGGAGTAAAGTCTGCTAGTTCATTAACTCCGTCAGCACGTAACTCCCAGGGGAATATGCCCTTGCCATATCGTGTGTGTGAACTGTCTTTACATGCACCACGTTCTTTAGCCAACTCAACTGTTGCTTCTGTTAGATAATACGCTTGGTGTTCCATCCAAGTTTTAACTTCTTGCAGTGAATCTTTTTCACCGTATTGTAAACTGCGTTTAGCATGCCAGTAGGCAAGATTGGTAACACCAATGCCTAGTGGTTGTATTTCGTCATTACTTAGTTTGCTTTGTATACTTAGGAAGTCTTGGTAATCTAATATATTGCACAGGCTACGCTGTAGAATACGGCAGGCGCGGCGCATATCCTCAGGGTTACGGAAGGCACCCCAGTTGATTGACCCCAGTGTACATAACGCAATGCGTCCCTCTTCGTCATCAAGTCTTTTGAATGACTTAGTTGGTAATAGGATTTCACAACATAGGTTGCTTTGGTAGATCGTATGATACTCCGGATCAAACGGCCCTTGATTCTGGACGTTGTCGATGAAGACGAGATAAATGCGTCCGGTGTCAGTACGTTCTTTAAGTATGCCAGACTTGAATACTTCTTCAGCTGACATAGTTTTCTTACGAAGGTCTTTACGTTTTTCGTACTTAACATATAGTTCTTCAAATAACTGTGTGTTTGCGTAGAAGGCTTGGTAAAGATCAGGTACTTCGTTAGGATCAAAGAAAGTGATGTCTTCTTTGTTTTTAAACCTTCTCCAGAAGAAGGCAGATAAGACAACTCCGTAATCCATATGTCTAACACGAGTTTCTTCAGTTCCTTGGTTGTTTTTGAGTACAATAAGATCATCGAACTGATGATGCCATATAGGATAAAAAACTGTAGCACTAGCATTGCGTATTCCACCTTGTGAACATGAACGTAAATCACCGAACCACTTCTTTAAAAAAGGAATCATACCAGTATGCATGATTTCGCCACCGCGAATTGGGGAGCCCAATGGGCGTAGTCGACCAATTTCTAATCCGATCCCTGCACGTTTACTGGCATACTTTGCCATCATCTCTCCGGAAGCGAAGATACTATCAAGGTCGTCATCGCTACGAATAAGGACACAAGAACTAAACTGTTTGGTAGGCGTGCCCAGACCAGCAAGAACGGGAGTAGCCAAAGTAAAAAGACCATCACCGGCTGCATTATAATATTCTTTAATGTAACGCATACGTGCTGTATTTGGTTCCTCACGGTGGAAGACTGTGGCAGCAGCAATAATATAACGGATTTGGGGAGTTTCATAAATCTCCTTAGTTGCACGATTTTTAACTAGATATTTTTCAATTAACTGTTCAATAGCTGCATAAGAATATTGTTCATCTTTAGAATGATCTAACATGTCATTCATCTTGTTCCAATCGTCTTCTGAATACCATGAAAGAAGTTCAGGAGTATATAAACCTGTGTCAACATTACGCTTCACCAGTTCATACAAGTGAGGAGGTTCGTATTGACCATACACATCTTTACGCAACATTGACAAACGTTGTTTTCCTGCTACATACTGATAGTTAGTATGTCCTACATCTGGATTTGATTCTACATCAATAAGATCAACAATGGCACGTAGAGTAATTTCATCAATTTCTTTAGTTGTAATTCCATCGTAGAAATGAGGTTGGCTTTTAATCTCAATCATACTCTGACTAACGTCAGCTATACCGCTACAGACCTTGGCAATCTGCGTTTGCCACTTTTCAATAGTTAGTGGCTCCTTCTTTCCATTTCTTTTAATTACGATTATGTTTGACATGTGCTTTCTTTGCTTTATTTTACTTAACTTTGGAAACTTATTTAGCGGTGACAATAACGGCTGCTAAAACTTGTTCAAATCGCTTAAATTAAACAAGTTTTAACAGTTTTTTACTTCGGTGGAAAGTCCGGAGATTCTTATCGTCTAGATAATACTAATAATATGCTAATATTAAACTAAAGTCAAGAACTTTGATTGACTGATAGTACCTTATATGAGTAGCACATAAGAGCAGTGTCGCCTACAGTTGCATTTCTGTAGTAAACGCCCAATGTATCTTTTTTAGTGTTATTATCAGCATCTAAGAATTCAGCTTTGAATTCCAAGTTTACATCACGTCCGGCAGTGCCAGTGTACTCATAGTCGTCAACTAATTGGATACTATTGTTAGCAATGTCTGCATGAATAGATATCTTACCAAATCGACTTTGGCTTTGATTGGTGCTGCGATACGAGTACTGTATTTCGTAACCAATGCCAGAAAATCCTTCTACTATAGCTGAATTCTTAATTGGTATTGGTAATCTAAATAAAACTTTATAACTTGGGAAGTAATCAACAATTACCTCTCTAAGAACTTTAGTTTCGTATGTACCATAAGCATTGACATTTGGTACATAAGGTACTGCTGCAAAAACTGGCAAGTTACTTTCTAGCTCTTCTTCTCTATCAAACTTGTTGTTGTTGACTGCATTACCAATTTCACGGAAGTCAATAGCTGCATATACTGGGAATGTGTTTCCAAGTTGATTATTACCTACATCAATAAATCTAGAATTACTAACACTGTTGTTGAATCCATGATATACAATAAAGCCATGATGATGTATTTTATAGAATGTTGATTGATTAACAGCTACGTTTCTTGGACCTGTTCTTTGTCCTGGGCTGAATAAATTTGCTGCGAATCCTAAAGAGAACCCTTTGTATAGATCATGGAAGTAACAATTATTAAACACATTAGTTTCAATGTCTAAGTCTGACCATACTGCGTAACTAAAATCAGAAATTTCAACATTAGTAAATGTATTGTTATCACAAGTTACAAGATTACTTACTGCATTCATCTCAATAGCTTTACTTTCAGCCTGCGCTTCTAAGTTATCCCATCCGCCTCTAATAGTGATGTCAGTAAAAGTAGAATCTCTAACCGCATCCATTTGCCAACCAATTTGATCAGCAGCAGTAGTAGTAAATGTTATTCCCTTAATATTAATAAATCTAGGTTGATTGTTACCAGTTGTTGTGCTTAATATACTTCTGCTTGATGAAGTTGAAGTATCATTAATAAACTGCATCATTGTACCAGAGTTTTCAAATGCAAAAATAGTCTTATCTTTGCCGGCACCAATTAATGTAGCGTAACTGGGAATATAGATAGTATCAGTAATTTTATATAGACCTGGTTCAATTAAAAGGTTTACTCTTATTTGTTCTAACCCTTGAGTTGACGGATTTAAAAATAACTGATCAATGGCTCGCTGAATTGCAGCAGTGTCATCATTCTGTCCGTCACCTAATGCACCAAAATTTCTTATATAGATTGTTCGATCTAATACATCTTGTAAATTTTGTACTACTGGAAAATTAGGAGCATCGCCTGTTTGAATATAAGGGATATTTTTAGCATACTGATAACGACCTACTAAACTTAGCAAGTCGTCTAATTCTGTTAGAAATCTAGTGTTTCCAACAAACGGTGCACCTTCAGCTACACTGCCGTTTCCGATGTATAATTCCTGGGTATCTACACACCATGCTAGCTCACCACTAGCTAACTGTGGTAATCCTGTATTTGTATTTTTCTTTCCGCGTCGTTGCTGAATTCTTGAGATCTGGACTACAGCCATAATAATATCCTCGTTTTAGATATTTAGCTGTTTTCCTTGTAGTACTGTTCCACCCTGTTGCACCAACGATCTGTCCACATATTAAAGTCTTCGGGTTTTAACATAAACTGCTGATATTCAGGTTCTCCCCAAACTCCTGGACTAATTTCAGGTGGTCTAACGCACATCATAACTACACCCTTGCGTATGTTAGTTCCGTGTACTTCGTTGTGTGCTAGAGCGTAGGCAGTTAACTGTAGGAAGTAGTCGTCGATCCACTCTAGTTTTTTAGGCTTATTAGTTTGTTTAAAGTCAAGAATTGCTTCTTCGCCGTCATGTACACCGCAGCAATCAGTAGTTCCAGCGTAGAGGCCCGGAAAGTACAACGGCACTTCACTGCCCCATACTTCATTAATACTGGGAAACCCTACATCAATAACCTTACGTGCCATTATAAGACTTTGTTGTGCAAATGGGTTAGTAACTGTTTCTCTTAGAATTTCACCTTTGATGTGATCTTCTAAGTACTTGTGCATCCTAGTTCCACGGCCTGCAGCCTCTGTAGTAATTTCTTGGGCTTTCTTTTCACCGACAGCTTTTTTCCAATTTGCTAGAGCAGCTCTAGCTTCTGCTGGTTTAGTTTTATCTAGGATAGTTGTGACACTAGGGACTTTGCTTCCATCTGGTGTTGCGTATAAACGCTTACCTGAAGACTCGTCCCTAGCTAATTTTGAGTAAGTGTATTTGGATATTAAAAGAGTCATGGTACATTATATAACTCTTTTAATATTATGTCAAGACTTTATTTCTTTTGAAGCTGCACGTTTAGCCATTTTATCTACTGCGCCAGTGTCCTTTTCGCCTACTTCTGGCTCGTCTGCCATATTACGTGTTTTAATAGTAAGACCGTTAGCATCAAAGTTCTTAATGAATGACTTCATTGAAGGATCTGTGTCGTATTCGCCTTTAAAGGCTGCATAGTCAACAGAGTTACCTTGAACGTTTGCTAGGATATTGTTTAGAGCTTCCCAACTGTATTGAGCTGGTTGATTTTTGCTATCTGCTCTACGTTGTAAAGTGAGGAGAACCTGCTTTAGCGGGCTCCTCTCCTCATTTACTTTTTTTTTGAATTTAGTAGAATGCCTAGTTTACGGCTATATTCAATGCTTTCACGTTTTGTACGACCTGCTGCCTCTTCTCCGCCTGCTGCTGGTTCGCTAGCTGCAAATTCGTCGCCTGAAGGGAATTCTGTTTCGCTTGGACCAACAGCTTCTGCTCCTGGTACTTCTGCGCCCATTGATGGTGCTGGGCCTGCCTCTTCGCCTGTTAGAATGCCTACACCTTGTGATAGAGTAGTACGGCTTGACTCTAAAGTTGAATATAAATTTTCTAGTGCTGGCTTAACAGCTTGACTAAATGCTTCGCTCTTTTCTGAGCCTAATTGGTCTCTTATAGAGTCTAATAGTTCTAATAGCTGTTCTGCTTTCATTGCAGCAACATCTTCTAGCCAACCAGTAATACGGTCAACCATGTCTTTGCTTGCCATAATAAGGGCAGCTTTGTCTTCTTCTGTTTCGTTAATCAAGATTGAAACATTACGAACAACACGATTAGCAGTACTTTCATCTAGATCGTAACGTACTAATAGCTCGTTCACTAAGTCAGCTTGGCTGTAGCCACCACGTGTTAATTTTGTCTTAGCTGAGTTAATCCACTGTTCTGATACTGATTCCATAGCCTGTTGTTTTAATTTAACAAAATATGAGTCTTTGCCTTGGGTTTCCTCAATAGCTGTGCCTGCTTCGATTCTTTCTGCCATTTCTTGATTAATTACATCCAAGAACATTTTGGCTTTTTGATACTCGCTATTTTCAAATACAGCATTGTAGCTTTCGCTCATTTCAATTTGGCTTAGCTTAGTGCGTAGCTTATTGCGAGCATCTTCTAGTTGCCCGTTGCTAAAATTTTCTAAATTAAGGCTGACTCCAAAGTTCTTAGCCATGCTTTCATTTAGCTTTTTGCTAGTGATTGGTTGAGAGAATTCTGTAACTTTCATAGTGGTTTGTCCTAAACTTTCAAGTATTTATCAAAATGACATTCGAAAAAGTGCAGTAATTTCTTCCTTATAGAGTTTGGCTAAACTAGTGCTTTGCTCTAATCTGCTAATTAAAATGTCCTGTTTTTCGTAGTCTTTAGTTGTTTTTATTCTGTGCTGAAAATACTTAGCATCTGTATGATTTGCCCAATACTTTCTGTCTAAATCTTTAATTTTGTTATATGCAGTAAGCTGGCATTGATCATGCTTTTTAGCTGCTACTAGGGCACATACTTTAAGATTAAATGTATCAATATTGCTGTTTACTGCACCTTCATAGTGAAGTTTGAAATCGCCTATCTTACTTTGCCTAATTCTATATTTCTTATATACTATCGAATGATCAGGAAGCACTGTTATGGGCAGATTAGTTTTAAACTCCTCTTCCATATACTCCTGAAGCTTTTGTTTTGTTTTCTTTTTATTTCTCATTTATCACTACCATAGGATCTTTGTGCCCTATCTTAGTTACCAAACTCTTGCGGATCATGTTGTTAATTATGACTTGCTCATGCTCGTTCATTGAGCTTAATGCTACAGGTTTAGTTAGACGAGTCAGCATCATAGCTTCTTCGTTGGTAGTCCATATTTCAAAGTTACTAATTAATTCGTTTATTTTCATTTCTTCTCAACACTGACAATACTATCTTTGCCTTTAGGAAACATTCCAAATGTTCCACTAGCACCCCGAGAATTTAATGCTTGCCATATTGCTTCTTGTTCGTTGTCAGCACTAACCCACGATGATTGACCTGTAGTACTTTTAACTATCCAAGTTGGTTTAGAAGGTTTGTTAGCCATTGCTGACTGTCGTTCGCCTGGACTCTTGCCTTCTACATTGTCTTGATACCATCGCACATAACTTACACCATTTGTACGTAAAAAGTTAGACACATCACTGTATGAACGTACTCGCTCTGCCCATACACTAGGATCAATTTTTTTAGCACCCATACCAGAATCAATCATGCTCATCTTGTTAGCCTTGCCGCTAAATCGATCTAAGAAACTTTTTACGTTTAATAGGTAGTAGTATTCGCAGTCCCATATAATTTCATTTTTGGTAAATTCAGTAGGCATTTCATTTTGATAAGTTGCTGCCCATTTATCTGCTTGTTTGGCCATCCATCCTACACTGATTGCACCTCTAAGGTCTGACTTAGCAGGATCTTCATCAGCAAGTCGCTGACCACCAAGGTCTACAATTTTAGGACTCCAATATACGCTACTGCCAGGAGGAGGAATGAATATGTGTGGATCACCGTGAAAAGCAAATGTGTTATCTGGAAGATCCATCTTAGTAAACACAGGGTTTTCTATTCCTAGCTTTTCTAGTATTGCTATTTGTCCTTCTTTACCAACACCACCTTTTACATGTTTAGGATGACGTGCGCCTTCTTTTTCTGTCTTGTTAATAACTTTAGCTAATACCGTTTCTTTCCCAAGCCCAGTACGAAAATCTCTAACTAGTAAAGGACTATCACCCATTTGGTCACATAGGTCAGCAGCATAGTTTAAACGCTTGATCAAGTGTTCTGTTGTTTCAGCACGGGTGACTAGTTCGCCTAGAAATTCGTTTGCTCTCATTTTTTCTTTTTACCTTGACAATGAGCACGTTGACTGAAACCTTTAGGGTTTGAACAATTGATACTGTTCTTATATTTCTGTGTCCACTTTTCTTTAATAATTTCTTTTTCAGCATGTTCAATTAGCTGACGCATTTCTTCTATACTTTCACAGTTCCAGCGACGTAGTGCTAGTGCTTTAGGAGTAGGCTTACCATTAGGCTTCTTCATAGGGCCTTTGTTGCCACTCATACGAGCACAAAAACTCTTACGACGTTTAGCTGCTTTACTTCCTGGCTTTAATTTACTAGGCTTAGTTGTAACAGCAGTCTTTAACTTTGAACCTGGATTCTCTCTACGGTATGCTTTTACAGCCTTACGGCTCATACCATCAGTTTTATCGTGTTTGTTAACTTTGGTCCAGTCTTCGTTAATAAGTTCATGTACTCTCATTTCTTTTTACCTGCCTTCATATTAGCCATCCAATGTGCTAGCTGTCCTTTACGTCCGCCTTGCTTGGCTACCTTGCGTAATGTACTTACACTAGCCTTAGTTGGAACTCCTAGACGTTTGCTGTCACCTTTGTCTTGCGGGTTCTTTCCATCAGCAAAGTTTTCCGCCACACCTTGTTTGCCAGGAACTCGAAATGCCCAAACAGTTGCTTGACCGTCCCTTGCTATCATAGCAGTAAGTCTTGTATTACCACCAATAAGTTCTTTATGACCATCACTATAAACAGCAACAATAGGCATTTCAACTGTGCCTTTTTCAAGTTGTGCTAGGGCACGTTTTTGTTTTGCTGGAACCAATGATTTAAAACTATCCGGATCAGCAGCATCGGTGTTGTTGATACCTTTAGCACTGTTAATAGTAACTGCCTTGCCTTTCTTAGCCAGTTCAATCCAAGCATCTTTACCTAACTTTACAAACTCTGGATAGCGTTCTGCTTCTTCCCATTCAAAATCAAAATTAGGTTCGACAAATGTTCTACCATCAGCAAAGTTTTCTTTTATCTTTTCTAGATCATCTTTCATCTTTCTAAGATCGCTGCTGTTCATATCATCTAGATGACTTTTTCCCGTTACTCTTTTACTACGTTGTAAAAATTCTGCATCATTATCCCAAGCCACACCTTTTTTATCTGCTAGATTATGGATGTCCTTTGGTGTTAACGATTCTTCTAGACTTAGTTCTTGATTTTGCAGTTTAGTTAGATGGCGATGTAGTTTAGTAATCTTACCTTTACTGCGTAGTAGTTTAAATGCTAGATTCTCTACACTAAACTCTCCGCCTTGTTCTAATCCAGATTGCCTAATTTTCTTAACATCTGCCCATTGACGTTTAACATAGTCTAAGTCATTAGACTTTAGTGCTTGATTGATCTTGCTGGCATAGTTTCTAGCCTTAGCACGTACTTCACGACCATCAATGTTAGGCTTATCATGTTTAGGTTGTACAATCCACTTGTCGTCTAACACTGAATAGATACCAGCAGAATGATGCGGGTCGCCTTTAGGCTGTACATACAGCTCAACATCAATACCGTGTATGGTTATATCATGTTCACTGTTATAGTGAGTTTTCTTTGCGGCAAATAGTTCTCTGAACTCAGCTGGAGGATCTTTTACTATCAGATGTAGATCAATATCTGAACTAGTACTATATCCGTAGCTGGCATTTGATCCGCTGATAGTAATGTCCTCTAAGCCTAGAGGATGAACATTAATAAAGTTAATAAAATGTTGTGCAATTTTAAGTAATTTAAATCGAACATCTGGTAACAGTTGCCCATCAGTCCATAACAAAGGATTCAGTGTTTCATGGTATGGAATGTTGGGAATTTTAAATTCTTTAAATTGCATGGTGAGTTATTTATAAGCCTAGGAACTTAAGGATTAAAGAAAGATTAATTTGACCTGCTATTCCAGTACCTGCTCCAAATGCTAAGACTACCATAATATACATAGTCCATTTATTCTTAAACTTTTCAAGGTCGCTGATCTTTCCTGCTAGTTCTTCATGCTGATGAGTGCTGGTATTATTCATGCTTTTCAGCTCATTCATAATACCGTCGCGAGTAAGATCTAGGCAATCGTGCATTTCTTTGACATCTGCTTTGAGATCGTCAATTTTTTCGTTAGTGTATTCTAGTTTAGTTTCTACAACACCTACACGTTCTGGTAGGTCAGCTAGTTGTGGTACTGCTGCAACTCGTGTGCGTGGCCGTGATTTTTTTGTTGTTGTTTCTACGTTAGCCATTTAGGCTCTCCTCTATTTTAGATCAAGTTCCCGTTCAGGGACATGTGCCTAAGTTCAGATTGCCTATGTGATGAGCCTTTATTTACTGTATATTTATTGCTTTAGGTGAAAAACAATATTATTGCCCGGAGGGTGGGTGGTAAACACAGCATATTTCTGCTCCATTAATTCATCAAGCCCGTTGATATAGGGTACTAGGTTAAAATCTTCTTTTAAGTAGCCCACAGGGTCGTCCTTAGATTCGTAGAGGAATTCTTGCTCGGTGCTAAAATCAAAGCGCCAAAGGCGTATAATTTCATCAGTGTTAAATCCTACAATATTTCCAGCAACTTCTGTGACAAATGGTTTTTTAGTGTAGTTGATATTTCCACGCATTCCTAGAGTTTGTAGAACTGTGTTGAAGTTCTGTTCTTTCCAGCGATCTTGTTCCTTGCCAGATTCATTGCGATATTGCCCAGTATGTGTGATATCTACTAGGGTGTATAATTTATAATCCATTATTTTTTCTTAGTAAACTCTAAGACTGCATCAACCGCGTCTTTGACTGTGATGATCTTTTCATGTGTGGTTGTAGGCATTTCCATGTTAAATGCATCTTCTAGAGCAACTACAATTTCTAATGCATCTAGACTGTCTGTGCCTAGGTCTTCCCTGAACTTAGATTCTAAGGTAACTGTGCCCGGTTTCATTCTTAATTCTTTAGTTACTACTTTAATAACCTTGTTTTCTATCAGTGTCATTTTATACCTTGCTGTACTTTAATAATATTGAGTGGTCTGTTTGATTAGGGTGCCAATCGGCTCGCATAAAATCCCACATGTGAGGAGCACTGCATCTAATCACTCCAGACTGCCGATCAAACAACATAGTCCATGCGTCTTTTAGAGTTTGCCATTTCCATAATTCTTTATCTGCATGTAAAAAGAGAATTGTGTTTTTAAACATATAATATGTATAATACATTAAAACGATGCACATTGCAAGTCTACGCTGCCAAACGCTGCCACCTATAGTTGTATAAACATCCATAGCCACAGCTTTGTGTTCGATTTCTTCTATACCATGCCACCGCCATACTTGTTCAAAGTGCGGATGCATACGTTTAAGGCTTGTTCTAAAACTTAGGAACAAATCTGCGTTGACTGCTGTAATATGTTCAATACAAACTGTAGCAGCTAGGCAAGCCTTAGCACTCCATTTCTTAGGAAGACTATGCCAGAAGTTATTCATCCGTGTTTCAACTTGTTTGGCAGGTAATCCTTTACGTGCCATCCATTCGTTATATTGAATGTGTACATATCTGTGCCAGTTTTCCTGTTTGGTAAACTCGTTAATTTCTGCCAGTTGACTGGGATCAGTGATTTGGTCTTTAAATGGCTTGATTGCTTCAATAAAGAATCGTTCACCTTCGGGAAAGTTAACACTGAGTGCATTTAGAAACTGTGTCTTAAAGGGGCTGTTATCATTCCAGTTCATAGGAAGATCATTGGGCCATTCTACTCGTAAAGGTTGTGCTTTAAACATGAGATATTTATAAATTAAAAAAGGACCCGAAGGTCCTTTTGTGATCAGTTACTGATTATGCTTTGGGAGTTTCTGCTTTGGCTGCTTCTTCAGCTCGAGCTTTAGCACGGTTCTCTAACATTTCGTTTCGAGAAATTCCTTCAACTTTACTAAAGTCAAAGCCTTCCTCCATGCCTTGTGCTGCCTGTCGTGCTTTACGTGCTACAATGTTTTCATCAAGTGCCGCACGATACTTGGCTTGTTTTAAGTTGATTTGATTCTGTGTACGACCTAAGTCTAATAATGCTTGTGACATGTTATTTTCCTATTAATATATGAAGCGACCTGGCATAATACCAAATCCACAATCTTCCATTTCGCGTAAGTCAAAGTCGCCAATGCTATATGGATCCGATCCTGAGATAGGCCCAGCGTTTGGCTGTAGCAACGTATAGATTGCGTCACCTAAGTTACCTTTGCCCGGATACTGTGTTCCGTTATTGTTGTCACCATACGCACTTAATAGCCACTCTGCTGTGTCTTCTGAAATGGCAAAAATAAATCCGTTACGATTAATTTCGTTTGGTGCGCCTAGGAAGTATAGCTCTGCTACTTCTTGAATAGCTGTAACAATCTTACTGTATAAACTGTCGGAGTCCAAGTATGACGTGGTAGCTTGATGATCTTCAGTAGGACTATCTGTGTACAAGTCATAACCGTATAGATTAATGCTGATAAATTTTAATTGTCGTGTGCCAAACAAACTACTTGGCTGAGCCTTGCGACTATTGCCGCCTAGGTCCGTGTTGTATAAATTTGCCATGTTCTTATCCTTAAATGTTCTGACTGCCGGTCCACCAAGCTGGGAATATACCGTAGCTTGGGTTAGCACGTTCTACCCACCACATACCGGTATTTCCAAATGCTCCTGAGTCGCTGATAAAGCCCGTGAGTCTTGATGGAACAATACCCGGTGCTGTTAGATTGTAACAACAGGAACTTTGAACATCGCCTGCTGTGCCTGCCCATTCAATATCATAGTTATAAAACGTTGCTGTCATTGTGCCGGTAGCTTGAGTAGGCTCAAACTCTAAGCCTGGATCACCGCCCACACCTTCAGGATAGGTAATGTCTAGTACTTCAGTCTTGACTGTTTCACTTACTGTGATAGCAAACTTAGAGTTGCCGTCATAGGTAGTGTAGTCAGCTACATAATATTTCTTACCAGCTACTAGTCCGCCAAACACTGTGCCTGTGAATACTACAGGTTGTCCAATGAAGATACCGTTTCCGCCAGCGCCGCCCGAAGCAGGCAACCCGTTAAACTCAATCCAGTTAGGGTCTACTACTGTGCCAGTTGATACCGCGGTATAATCCCATGTACTATCTAAGGTAGCTGTCGGGTTACTAGCATCATCAGCAATGGCAAATGTAAAGCTGTCAGCAGTGTCAGCAAATGTCAAACCACTCCAGTCTATGGTAAATGGTTCTGACGCATTGTGCGGAGTACCTAGCCAATAAATCTCAGCTCCGGCGTTTTGTATAGCTTGTACTACTTGATAGTAAATGCTGTTTGGCTGTGCCCAGTTTTCATCACTTGTTGCTGTGAATGGAGCAAATGAAGTACCACGTTCGCTAACGGTTCTTCCATCCACCCAGTTAGTGCCGTTGGTTACACCCCAAGTGACATTACCTTGTCCGTCATCATATGCGGCCCAGTCTGTTGGTTGTGCTGTTACTAAAAAGTCAATGTAGTCTTCACCTTCGTAGAATACTGCTTCCCACACTAGGTTAACTACATCACTATTGTCAAAGTCAGTATTGCCTCTAAACTTAACACGGTATTCGCCTGTTACTGAGTCATCAGTGTATAAGAATTGTATGTCGCCGTCGTTGTTGGCAATGAAAATATTTGGTTCGCCAGTACCTGGACTTTCAGGATCAGGACGAGCAGAACTACCACTATAAAAAGAAATACCGCTGTTGCTATTGATAAAAATTTCGTTAGTAAGTCCGCCGCCTAGAAACTCAATGTCAAACGGTAAAGTGAGTGAAAAATAGTCATCGTCTGCTTCACTTATTTCGTTATCTAGCATCTCACCAATGCTCTTAGCAGTAATGTCTGCGTCAAGTGTTACAAGCCCAGTTAAGGTGCTGACCCTGAATGAATAACCTTGTTGGACATCGCCAATCATACCATATTCGTGATCAGCTGTTAATGTATAGAATGCTAATTTTCTTGTGCCGAATCTAGAATCATCTCGGGTTCTTCTAAAGTTACGGCCTGCGCTATTTGTTGGCATAGTCTCTCCTAATGCGTTTAGTATATTTAGCTAGTCAATAAAAAAGGACCCTAAGGTCCTTTAGTGTTTAATTCTATTATGAATTAGGTTGTATAGCCGTCTTCAAATTCTGCTTTAGTATCAAATTCACGATATGTATCACTGTTTGCAAATCCAAGATCAGGATCGTTTGAACCGCTTGGAGGAGCTCCGTACAAGTAAAAACGTTGAACATAGATACCGTTGTCATCTAATGCAGCTTGTAATGCATTCTGTAATGATGTGGACATGTCGTTATAGCCAGCTGCATCTGGGCTGTCAATACCGATAGTATTGCTACCGTCGTTAAATGTGTCTTCAAACACAGCAACCATAAACTTGTTCCAACCTGTATCGTTGACAATGTATGGTGCACCTATTGTAACGATTTCTGCGCGAGTTTGAATCACGTCAATGACTTTGTTAAACTCAGCCATGTCTAGTACACCGCCGCCGTCTGCAACGTCTGCAGAACCTACTTTAAACCAAACGATTTTACGTGTACCAAAACGGCTGAATGGTACGATTTGTTGACGATAGTTTTTAGCGATTTCTACGCCGTTAACTACGCTTCCGATTAATGATGGCATAATATTTTCTCCTATATGCTTTATGTAATGTATTTATCCACTCAACAAAAAAGGGCTTAAAAAGCCCTTAATTGCTTCCCATCCCGATGAGAATTAACTATTAACCAAGATATGGAGCTGAGAAACCACTTGGTACTGATACTACAATACCAGTTGTACCAGCACCGTTATTTAGAGCTGTTTCTAAAACGCCGTAGCCACCTGCATTGTCAATACCGCCGCCGTTGACAACACCTTGATGTGGACTGTCGCCGGTGAACTGGCTATCTGCAGAAATGATAACGTTGAAACTGTCTGGGTTTGTGCTGTTTTCTAGTGGTGCAAATACTGCCCAAACTTCAGCAGTTTGTTGTAGTGCGCGAATGATCTTGCTGTATAGACTGTCGGCTAGACCTTCGCCTGATGTTAGACCTTCTTTAGTGATTGTTAGTACGCTAAGTTGACGTGTACCAAATTGTGTGCTTGCTTGTGCTTTTAGATAATTAGCTGCTGGACCGCCTAATCCATTGTAGCCTGTATCTCCGATTACTGATGGCATAATATATCTCCTCTTATATGCTTTTAAACTGCCCTCTGCAGTTTGTATATTGTATTTACCTAAGTCTAAAAAAATTTAGCTTATAAGCCTAATTTCTTGTAGATGTCTTTGAACCAATCTATGCTGCTAGGCTGTTCTATGCTTTCTGCACGGGGAGTGCGCTCTACCCAGTTCTTATCCTGCTTGACATGTGCTAGCAGGGCCTGTGCTTGATCTTTAGGCAAGCTCTGCATGATTGCTTCTACTGAGTCTAGATTATCTCCAGTAGCATCGGGTCCTATTAAGACCTTAGCAATGTCATCCCAGTCATCTGCTACTAACTCACCCTTCTTGTTTTCAGGTGTGCGGGCATAGAGTCCTTCCCATGCTGAGTACATATAGCCCATGGACTTAGCCAAGGTTGCTATCATTAGCTGCTTGCCTACTCCTTTATAAGGACTACCTTTAGGAATCTTGTGCTGATGATATCTACTGACCTTGGCTACTTTGTTGATGCATTCTAAATCAATTTGATGTGCTTTTTCACCAAAGGGCATACGTACAAATACATTAACACCTTTCTGTACTACTTGGAAGCCGCGATCGTTAAAGAACGCTGCCAATGCTTTACGTGCAGAACTAGCATCATCTGTACGGAACTTGGCCATTATATCTTGTAGGTCAACTTGCAGATCTAGGTCGCCGCTGTAGTCGCCGGCTTGCGGATTATGGGCACTGCCAATAGCCACAGAACTTAGACCTAGCCCGCTAAGAACAGCATCCATCTTGGCCTTAAGTGCATGTGCATCTTTCTGATCGTATTCCTCTGTATCTGCAAATATAGTATTCTTACTCATTGTTCTTGTTCTCTTGAATTTTCTTAACACCGCGTTGGAACTTGGCTGTGTCGCCAGTACGGATAGCATTTAGGAATCTACGTTCTAGTTCACTGGCTGTTTCGATGTCGTAGTTCTCTCGAATTAAATTCAGTAAATTAACTGCACTTTGGATTAGGTTGGTACCTCTGGCTTCGATAACCATGTCCTTGTCGCGACTTACTCCTAAGTCCGATAATCCTTGCAGAATTGATCTAGTGCTTTTACGCATAATTCTCTCTTTAAGTTATTTATTTGATTATACATAGCTTGTTGGCAAAGGTCAATAGTTAAAATCATGTTGCAGTACAGCATAAATACCTAGTAGAAACCATGAGTTCCTACACACACTTACAGAGGACAGATAATGAGCTTTATATCAAAAATCATACAATGGTTTGAACCAAACCGTCAAAGCGAGCTTGAACGCTATATTCAAGCAAGGGCACCACAACACGCTGGAGATCTTGACAAACTAATCAACGAATTCAGTTATAAAAAGCAAGGTGGTTGGATATGATACGCAACTTCGTCCAAGCTATATCAGAATATCAATCTCGTAGAGCAGAGTTATACTTGAAACATTTAACTTGGCAACCAATGACTGACGAAGATGTTGATTGGGTAAATAATCCTACAAGGGTTCCAAACAAAAATGAAAATAGTTTATATTCATGGTGCAAGTGCAACTAGTGAAAGTTTCAATTTTATTAGGGGCCATATTGGCGGCAATGATTATATAGTCAACTACGATAGTCGCAATGGATTTGAAAAAAATCTAGCTGATATGCGTTATCAATTAAGCAGTTTCAGTGATATCTTTTTCGTTGGTCATAGCTTAGGTGGAATTTATGCTCTACATCTTGCCAATGAAATGCCTGATCAAATCTGCGGTGCAGTGACTCTAAGTACTCCTTATGGTGGTGCAGAAGTAGCAGATTATGTCAAATACTTTTTGCCTTTTAGTAGACTAATGCGGGATATTGGGCCAAGATCGTGGGTAATGCGTCAAGCGAACAGTATAAAAATACAGCACCCTTGGTGCAATATTGTAACTGTAAAAGGACAAAGCCCTTTTATGATGGAACACAATGACGGAGTAGTTAGCATCAAAAGTCAGCGACATCATAAAGATATGGAACTAATAGAAGTAGACTACAACCACTATGAAGTAGTGCTTAGTGAGCAAGTGGTTGAGCTTATTAAAGAACGAATGAATCAGTTTGAAAAATAAGTTGCGTTTTTATCACAAAGCATATATAATAACACATAGGGAAAAAGAAGTACCTATGTAAGACATACACATACACAAGGAGATTATTATGTCAATTGAAACACCTAAATTACCAGAAGTAAAATTCAACAAAAACGGCTACGAAATCCGTACAGACATTCTTGGCATGGCCAAATCATTAGTATCTGAAGACTTTCAAGTTAAATTTGCTGGATGGCAAATGACTGCTACCAAAGATGAAAAGACTGGTCAGATCGTTAACAAGGTTGAAATGCCAGAGTTCCCAGGACTTGATAAAGTTTTAGAAACTGCTGAAAAGATGTACGCTTTCGTCAACGCTGGCGCAAAGAAGTAATCCAAGCATAGCTTTTTCGCAAGAATAGCGTAACATTCACTAGGGCCTACGGGCCCTTTTTATTTGATTACATTACACCCAAGTATACATCAGTTGCCAGTGTTGCACCAAACTGGTAGAACTCTAGGATGTGTATTTGATTATTACCTGTCACCGTTGCTGATTTAGTACTAGTGAAACCTGCGGCAATGCCGTGTGTCACGGTTCTATTTCCGCTATGGACGATGATCAATCGTGTGGTACGTCCTGCGGCCGGATTCTGCACAGTTATAGTCACGTCAGCTGTGACTGTTACTCGCTGTAGTTCACCAGCACTCAAGTCTAAGTTAAAGTTGACGGCAGTTGATCCTAATTCAACTGCGGTGCTAGTGTGATGTTTAGCACTGCTATTGTTAGTTACTGTTAGACTACCTAATGTACCTACTGTAGTAATGTTACTAGAACCTGCCCATGTACTAAGTGCTGTGTTCTCTACAGCACTTAATCCAACCTTGCTCTTACTGATAGTTAACCAACTTGGGTCGCTGTATGATCCATTAGTATAAACGCCATTGGTAACTGTGTCAGCATTACCTGCCGTATCTGCTTTTCCAGTTACATTGCCTGTTAGAACCTTGCCTGATTCAAGTGTGATACCTGTGCTACTCACTGTGGCAACTTTAGCAATGGTAGTAGCGTTTAAAGGAGTTGTCCAAAACTCCATTGTACCACCTTGGTTAGTTAGTGTTTGATTGCCTAATGCTTTGTAGATGATACGCTGATTGCCTGTGCCTGGAATTAGTGTACCGTTGTGAGCAGTACCGCTGAGACGCATAATCTCTTCACCGTCTAATACTGCTGTTGGTGCTGCCGCTGTACCATTGTATCGTCTGCTGACAATGGCACCAAAACTATTCTGTGCGTCATTGTAGATTCTAGATGGTGTTGGATCTGGGCTACTGGCAATGCCCGTGATGTGCATCATAACACCTGTGTTAACTGGTGCTTGGAATACTCCGTCTAATCCGCCTACAATGGTAAATGCGCCTTCTGATTCGTCAGCAGCAGGTACTAACATCTGTACCTGTCCATCAGCCCTGACACGGAAGATTGGTTCTTCCTCTAGGGCACCAACTAGGTCACCGTTGGCACGGCGAACGCTGAAATCGCCTACAACTCTAACAGCACCTGTACCGTTAGAGGCCACTATAATGTCTTCGTCGACATTAATACTGCCCAATACTGCGTAGTCGTGGTCTTGGCGTTCCTCTTCATAATAATCTACAGGATATGTTCCTACTGTGCCAGTAAGGTTTCCAAACGAGAAATCTAATCCAGTGCTGTCAATAATGATTTGATTGTCTTGGTTAAGAGTAACCCCAGGGCCAAGTTTAATGCCGCCGGTCTCTGTAGAAGAAGCTACTGGAAAGCCAACACGGATGCCGCCTGGTGTTACACCATTGCTTAGTCTAAACTCGCCAGTGTTTTCATTCCAGAAGATAGTTCCTTGTACACCAACATATTCTGCTGCTGTTACTCCTGGTACACGGCCTGCACGTAGCTTTCTAATAGACATCTTGTTATCCTACGATATCGTTATCTTCACTGGCTTCATGCTGCATGGCAGTCATGCCTGATAGCTTTCTAATATCGCCTAGTTCATCATTGCCGCTGTCATAGGCATTGTCCACGCCCACAGACTTCTTAAGCAATTCTAGTTTAGCCTGTAGTGGGGGAAGCATGACGTTTGATTCAGCACCATCTGTGTGATCAACATCAACAACTTTAGGATGATGTCCCTGTGGAATTTCCACTGCTGATACTTGCTCTGCACCGCCTTCTGCGTGATCCAGCATGTCTGCAATGCTGTGTAATAAATCTGCCATTTTCATAAATGTTATTCCTTTTATATACTTATCTGTTACTTCAAGGCACATACCAGAAGCTGTCAGCTTGGAATGAAGACTCAGTTCCAACGCCAAATGTAAATGTACCACTATTGTCGTCCCCAAGATACGTCATGCTAAATGTGGTATTATCACCGTGCTTGCCCACATAGGAACTGGCGTTCCTAATAGCAGTCCATTGTCCGCCTGGCACACCGCTTAGTGCCACTGTATTGTTAGGAGTTGTGCCGCCTTGACTAACTGATCCAACTGTTATTTGTAGTGCATTTGGTGTAGTTATAGTATAATCAGTGCGGTGTACTAGGTACGCTGTGTTTATTTCAGTATCATTTAAAGTATAATCCCACGCTTCAACCCACCCAACTTGTAAATTATATAATCCCTCGCCTAGAGTATAACGATTAAACAATGTTATACTATGCGGTGTGTTTGTTTGATTTATTATAGTCACATACTGCCAATTATTAGTGTTGTTTATTATAGTAGCCCAATTACTAGTGTCTGACGGGGCACCGTTGATAGACATTAATGTCCAACCTTCAAATCCAGAACTATAGAAATATCCAGTGCCCTCACCGCTGCCGTTGATCACACGAGAGTCAACTAGGTACATCGTACCAGCCATAGGTACTGTTATTTTAATCCACATACCAATAGTTTTGATATTCTTGGCAGGTAGTAGTAGTGCAGAGTTCTGGCCAGTGAGGTTTAGTGTTCCGTTCTGTGCCAGTGTTCCTGTAAATGGCGCTGACAAAGCAGCCGCACTGCTTCCGCTATCTACTTCGTTTGGAATGTTATTGCCACCTTGCAAAGCAATGTAGTTTGGATTTAAACTAATAACCTTGTTACCAGTTGCCCCTATTATTTTTACCACAGCACCGTTGTTAGTTAGAGTGTGACGTGTTGTTTCATCAATCAACATTCCGTCCCCACCTGCATTTGATCCATCTAATGCCAACTTGACATTAGCATCAACTTCTACAGTTACCGGCGGAGTAAATGTTGTTGTATAACGGGCCACACTACTGATTCTAATGTTGGCTAACTCGCCATTAAAGTATTGACCGTAGAAGTTAACACCGCCATCATAGGTTCTACTGCCAATACATACATTCATTGGACTGCTAGGAGCAATGGTGCCACTATGAGAACCGTTAAATGTTTGTGGTGCACCGTTAATGTAGGCTGTTAAGTCAGTGCCATTTTTTTGTAGGGCTATGTGATTCCATTGACCCCGTGTTGCGGCTGACTCGCTGGTTTGACGTCCACCGTTAAACATCTGTATATTGCCAGCATTTATAAAAACATCTATGCCGCTGTATGTAGGTACATTGGCGTCTTGGCACAACACTGATAGGAAGCCACTAGCACCAACAGGTATCTTTTGCCACCATTCAATGGTCCAGTTATCACCTAAGTTCCAGTCTGCTAGATTGTCTGCCACAATTACACGGCGATTGTCTGTGCCATTAAATCCTAAACTAGTTCCCAATGTCAATGGGCCAGAATCTTGACTTGTATCGTTGACTGTGATGCCTGCTATTACTGCTAGTTGGCCGCCCCCGCCAAATGTTTTTTCAATTATTATATCAAATGTTTGTGTGCCGGCTGCTGTAAGTTGATTTTCAAGAATACCTACACTGAAATAACCTCTGTTGTTAGTAATAACAACACTGTCATTAACATCTGTAAATTGATTGTAGTTCATATTACTAAGCCCTACAATTCTATAATACAATGTAGTACCGTCTGGTACGTTCCACGTAACAACCGTAAAGTTAAGTTGACCGCCTTCGTTTACTGAAGTATTGTCAGCAAACAATGATGCTGATACAACTGGATTAAATCCGTTTGTTGATGGATTGTAGAATAGTAAGCCGCTAAAGTCTGTTGTTTTTGCTGTCATAGTTAAACCTTCTGCCCAATAAAGATATGCGAGTATCTATTTGCATCCCATGTATCAGTTAGTGTGCCGCCGTAATACGTGTTTAGTGTTGCTCTAATTGCGGCACTTAGCGCACACGCATCGTATGTACAAATAGCAATAACAGTTCCTGAAGGTAGTAGTTGTAAGTCAGCAGCCATATTGTTAAAGATTGGATTGTCCCACGTATCGTATGTTGTTTGACTAATGACTGTTCCGGTAGCATTTAAGGCTAATACAGTATGTCCTCTTGTGGAGGTATCAACCGTTAATAGATCGTTAATTCCAATCTGTGCGTTTTCAAATGGCTCAACATTGTATGAGGTACTTTTTATAGTAAGTTTGAATGCGGCTGTTTGTTCTGTATTAATTATAGCACCTGCAGGATTAACTACTTCGTATGTTGGAAATGCCCCAACATAGTCATCACTCCAGCTAAAGTTTAAGGTAGAAGTTCCGCCAGCATCTCCGTACTGTAATCTAATAGGATAGTATTCGCCTGCTGTCAACGATATAGGATCTGTTGAAGATTCTCCCTCTCCTGCGTCTGAAAATACATCCCAGTTACCGTCATCGTAGCCTGTAATAGCTTTATCCCCAAGCCAAAATTGTGCTCGGTCATCGCTCTCTAGATAAAACGTGTAATTAGCAGTGTGTGGTGCTCTAAAATAACCTAACCATTGATAACTATCCCCGCCGTCAGGAAAAGTGAAATCATTAACTTGAATCGATGCCGTTGGAGTTTGTGTATCAAACCATGTCCAGTCACCGTCGAAATAACCATTATACTGTGAACGCCACAATCCACTTAATACATTAGGAGTAGTTTTCCAAGGACGACCGGCTTGTAGTCCGCCTACGTTTGGATTGTCTACAACATTGTTTCCATTATAGACTGTTGGTAGCAAATCTAAGTCGTAATAACGATTAGTACGATAACCAGCTGTGCCCACTAGTTGACGTTTAGTTTGTGCTAGATTTAGCTTGGCCAGCTGTCTTGCTTCTTTAGTTGCCAGTGTTGATATTCCGTTTTTAGCCATTTAGTCAATCCTCTGTGTATATTTATCGTTAAATACAGTCTATGCTAAACAAACAACCCTTTCAAGATCTAATTACAAGTTTAAAAGACAACGGCAAATACCGCGTTTTTAACGACATTATCCGCGAAGCAGGAGATTTCCCCAAGGCCATGTGGTACGGTCCCTACAATATTAAAAGCATTGTAAACTGGTGCTCAAACGATTATTTGGGCATGGGCCAGCACAAAGTCGTTCTTGATGCCATGCACACAGCCCTAGATCATACAGGTGCAGGATCCGGCGGTACTCGTAATATTGCAGGCACTAGTCATTATCACGTTGCCCTAGAGCACGAGATTGCAACTCTGCACAAGAAAGAAAAGGCATTGTTGTTTAGTTCCGCTTATGTGGCTAACGAATGGACCTTGATTGCCCTAGCTAAGATTATTCCCAACATAGAATACATTAGCGACAGTAATAATCACAACTCAATCATTGTAGGTATACAACATAGCAAGGCACAGAAAAGTGTGTTTAAACACAATGACTTAGAAGATCTAGAACAGAAGTTAAAAATCAGTTTTGCTAAAGGCAACACACCTTGTGTGGTGTTTGAATCAGTTTACAGTATGGACGGCGATGTAGGCCTAATCGCAGACATCTGTGATCTTGCAGACAAGTACAAGGCTATTACCTACATTGACGAGGTACACGCGGTAGGACTCTACGGTCAGCATGGAGCTGGTAAGTTAGAACAATTAGGATTGCAAGATAGAGTAGACATAGTCAACGGAACTCTTGGCAAAGCGTTTGGAGTCCAAGGTGGCTATGTAGCTGCCGATAGTGTAGTTGTTGATGCTATTCGTAGTGTTGCTGCTGGCTTTATCTTTACAACATCAATGAGTCCTGTTACTTGTTCAGGAGCAATGGCTGCTATCAAGTATCTTAAAGAGCATAATGAGCTACGTGAGCGGCATCAGGATCGTGCAGACAAACTAAAACAAAGTTTGATTGCAGCAGGACTTCCCTTAATGGCTTGCTCTACTACACACATTGTTCCTGTGCTTGTAGGAGATGCTAAACGTTGTAAGGCTATGAGTGATAGATTGTTAAATGACTTTAACATCTATGTGCAGCCTATCAATTATCCTACAGTAGATGTGGGAACGGAGCGGTTACGCTTTGCACCTACTCCGTTTCATGATGATGGAATGATTGAAGATTTAGTTAATGCACTGAAGACAGTCTTTGATCAATCTTCGTAGACAATACCTTCCCAAGCACAGCCAAATCGTATCATACCTTCAATGAGGGCTGTAAGGATTTCTTGGCCTATCAGTTCCGTCGTCTTCAGGATAGACTGGATAGTTGTTGGGATCAATCTGCACTCTTACACTTAGCACGTTTAGCATTTGTTAGAGCTCCGTAGTCAACTGGCCATTCTGCGCCTGGTTGTATTTCTTTAGCACCTTTAGGGAAAGCATAGGTCACTCCGGCTTCTTGCATGATCTGTGCCACAGGTACACGGAAAGCACGTAGATCATTACCAAGATTAGGATAAGGTGCTACGTGTGGGAATTTCCAACCAGCAATTTCACCAGTGGCTTGATTGATAACAATCTTGTAGTAACCATGCGGAACAATTACACCTTTACCAATAGTCTTGTCACCAGCGCCATAGAATGCTCCAACGTATATAGTAAATGGTTGGTTGCGTTGTACTGCCCACCCGCGGACTGATGTCTCTAACAATTTCCAAATTCCCCTGTTTAAAGATCCGTGCTGAGGATACATGTTTGTCATCAAAAAACTTTCATACTCTACGATCTCGCTCCAACTTAGGTCGCCGTCTGGAGCAGCATGACCTTTGTCGTAACCTGTACCTGCATAGTCATCTGGACGAGCACCAGTACCATTTAAGCTAGCATCTGCTACAAAGGCATTTGTTCTTGGCCAGCATCCTAGTGCGTTCTTTGGTAATAATGTATAGGCAACATATACTGGGATCTTTACTGGAGCATCGTATGCTACTAGATATGCCTCACGACAAATTGGACTAGCCGGACGACTAGTTTGTGCAAAGCCGTAGGGGCTGTGAACTTGACATGATTGTACTGGTAGTGGAGGACGTTGGTCCCAGGCTTGTGCTAGACCAGCAACTAATAATAGTGCTAGAGCAAATAGTTTTTTCATAGTAGTAGTCCTTTAATTAACTACTACTATTTAGTTTAAAAGCTGTTGTTGAACCAGCCTATCTTACGACCTTCGGCAATACGACGATCATGTTCTTCAACTGAACTGGGATAACGCCAAGCCCACAAGGCTACGCAGACCATGAAGAGCGCAGTAGATATTATCCCTATGGGCTTAACACCAGTGCTCCACATTAAGATTAAACTTAAACTCATCATGGCAAGCATAAAGTATTTCATCTTTTGAGGAAACACTCGCTTCTCACCCCAGTTAGTTAGGAACGGACCGAACAGTTTGTGATTGTATAACCAACGGTGCATACGTTCACTGCCTTTGCTAAAACAGTAGGCAGCAAATACCACAAACGGTGAATAAGGAATGCCAGGAGTAATGACTCCAATGTAAGCCATGCCTAAACTTAAAAATCCCAATACATTCCAGAAAAACTTTTTCATGCAAACCCCCAGCTGTTTTGACTTTTCTTTGCCTGCTGATCAAATCCGTTCTTACAGATATCTCTTGGGCATACTCTTGGTTGTGCATCTAAAATCAAAGGTTGATCAAATACACAACCAAATGATCCATTGGCACCACACCATCCTCTTAGTGCATATCCTCGATAGTCAATGACTATTTGATTCACACCTGCATAACATAAATGTCCTTTATAGTTATTATAAAGTCTTTCTTGTACCCATTGTATTTGAGTTTCAACTGGCTCTTCTTTAGGAGGTTGAATATTGTTTACCTTAGTATAATAATCCCACTGCTCTTGATTATAAGGTAAGAACTCGTTGTTGCCTCTTTGATAGTTCTTGTACAGAGCTTTAAACTGAACGTATAATCCTAATGCCTTATACTGTTCGTATACTTCTTGTGCAGACTTCCATTGATTTATATCTGTAGGTGCATTAATAACAATGCCCATTGGTACGTTATTCTCATGCATGAGTTTAACAACATTATTAAAATGTTCTGTGCTAATTTGATGATGCCATGCTAGTACAACATTGTTGAAATTAGGTGCTGCTAACTTCCAGAACTCTAAGTCTGCACTAGCATTAGTAGTAAGAATATAGCGATACCTTGGATCAGTATCGCTACTAAGTTTGTCACGGATTGCTTGACTAACTGTAGGCTCGCCGCCTTGAAACTCTATTTCTATTAGGTCGTAACTATCAACACTGGCTTGAAGATTTTCAAATCCCTTCTGAAATTTTGTATATTCTAAAAAAGGATTACTGCCATCATAACAATCTGGATGACAGTAATCGCATCTAAAGTTACATTGATTCCCTATTTGCCATTGTATTGAAAGTTTGTTCATGTTAGATATTCTAGCCAGCTAGCATGGCGCACTTGGAACGGTAACTGCTTACGGTTATTAATTAACTCGTAGTAGTCTGGTTTGTAGGGCTTCATCTTAGGAACGATTTTCTTGTTGTTACCCTTACCAGCGTTACAAGGACCACATGCTGTTACTGTGTTTTCAAATACACTCTTACCACCGTGTGATGTTGGCAAGACATGGTCAAGTGTACAGTCTGTTTTGACTAGCTTGGTGAAACAGTACTGGCATGTATACTTGTCGCGCAGATATACATTCGCTCTTGAGAAACGAATTGTAGTCTTTGGCTTCATATATTCACGTAGCATTAGGATGCTAGGCACTGGCGTCTCCCAACGTTCGGATCTTACAACCCAATTGTCGTGCCATTCGATTACATTAGCCTTGTCTAAGACTATGTATTTGATAGCTTCTTGCCAATTGATAACACTCAACGGAATAACACTTACTGGATTACCGTCTGCGTTTAGTAGTAGGACATCTGACACTTTAAACCTCTTTCTGATTGAATTTTACAGACCCAATCTAGACATTGTATTTAACAGATTAAACACTGCTATTATACTATGTTTGGTGCTTTATGTCAATATGGTTTGAGCAAATTCTTGGCCACTGCGATCTATAGCATGGGTCCATTGTTCTTTAAGATCAGTATCAAAAACTAAATGATGATCTGGATTTGCAATAAGCCAACTGGTATTGTGGCTGAAAGGAGTAATACCTTTGATTTCATTTTCTAGCTGCCCTGGTGCCCATCCACATAATCCTAAAAACATACGCCAATGAACTGGAGTATTTCCCATGGCTATTTTGGGCAGTAGGTCTTCTGCAGAACTGATGGCTAGATTATCTGTGATGCGCATAGTATTACTACATGACCAATCTGCAGAGTGTAGCATACTTAGGGCTTTAACATTGACAGGGCCACCTAAGTATAGATAGTTTTGATAGTGCATATCGTAATGACATTGTGCTGCAAATTCTTCAACTGTCATTTGACTACGTTTGTTTAGAACTAATCCTAAGCTGCCTGCACTGTGGTGTTCCGTAATTAGAATAACTGTTCTATGCCAGAAGTTACCTTTAACTGATGGTGGTGCAATTAATAATTTTCCAGCTAGATTCATGCTTGTTGTATTTGTGATAGCTTATTGTCCACTGTAGCTACTGAGATTCCAGCTTTATTAGATCCTACTTTATCGTACCAACTTCTTCCACCTTTACTTGGTGCTGGGAAGCTGGCAAACTCCATTGCAAGATTGTCCATGAACCTTTCATTACTAAGTTTCCCGGCAAGCCAATCGTCTAACTGTCTAATGCTGCGTAGTCTATATATAATTAGCTTATCTTGATTCTCAGGACTAAATTTTTCTTTGTTAGGATTCATTCCTAATCCTCTTACACACTCTGCTAGGGTGTTTGGCATAAACTGATAACGTCCCGAAGCAGCAGTTTCCATAGGCCTGCCAGTAATTTTTCCTGATTTGTAATCGCGTTGGAATTGGAATAATTCAGCAATAGTCATATTTAAAATTTCTGGATGACGTCTACTACCGAACATTATATCATAGTGTCCTCTACTTTCAGGACCGGCAATAAGATCTAATATTTCTCCCACTTTACCTTTTGTAACTGCATCGTCAGCTAATGGTGGAAGTTCTCTAGCTGCTGGTGCTTCTGGCTTACTGGCTGCTACTCGTTTAACTTGGCCAGAATTAATTTGAGATAACATATCAAATGAGTCTTTACCAAAACTAGAACTGGCACTTTGTAGTCCATAGTCTTTCTTAAAGGCTGCTACTGCTGCTGCCGTCGCTGGTCCGTACTTGCCGTCAACACCAAGATGTCCTACACTATATCCAAGATCTTGCAAGGCTTGCTGCATCTTCATAACTTCATTCTTTTGATCTGCTGAGAACGGTGGTCCTTGTGTCAGTTCCGATGATTGTTGTATTCTGTCTTTAGTTGGTTCTGCATCTGGAGTTCTGGAACTAATAGTAGGTTTAGCTCCACTTAAAACTTTTGCTGAAGCATTTTTGTATCCAGTAGCGTCGGCATGAACACCATCTACTAGTCTGCTTCCTTCTAAATCTACGATAGGAACGTTAATACTATTTTTGATTGCTTCTCTAGTTGCACGTCTTACTTCTGCATTAGGTCTAGTACCAACTGGAAATAAAAGATATGTTACCTTTAATCCTTTAGACGTTGCTTCGTTTACAAGATTACTTACACTACTAGCAATCGAAGTTGGATTAGCTTTGGATGCAAAAGTATCATTAGCACCAACACTGATTAAGACTACACTACCTTTTGGTATGCTGTTTATAGCTGTTGTATGTAAAGGATCCGTAGATGGTAAGCCATTTTTACCTTTATTAACCCAAGGTTTACCTGCATAATTAGCCAGTCCAACTGCGTGACTATCGCCCACAGTGTAATATCCTGTTGAACCTTCTTGGTCAACTATTATTTTTTCTAAAACAGTCTTAAATTCTCTAAATCGCATGTTAACTCCAGTCCGGTAATGGGCCGCCGTACTTATTTCCTTTGATCTTATGGCCGCCAACTTTAATGCGACTCTTCGCACTCTTACCCAACTTATGCGATTTGTTGCCGTCGCGAGCACGTAGCCCTTGACTCTTACAACTTGCTAGCTGACTAGCACCTAGGTCTTCATCTGGAACTCTACTAATACATAATGCTCTACTAGCCTTGCCATGCTCAGCTAGACTTCCGCCACACTCTGAACAAAACTGTTCTTGGTCTTCTGGGAATACCTGCTGTGCCTTTCCGCCCATGTGTGATATTCTAGGGTGGCGTGTGTATGTAAAACGTTCGTTAGGATGTTTAGCTTTTAATTGTTCAAATGCTTCTTTGGCTTCTTCATAGGTAGCATACTTAGGACCAACTGCATCCCATGCCTTAGGTGGCATTTCTAATTCAATATCTTTTTCAGTTTGATGGCGTACTCTATAGTAATAGTCTTCTTCGCCTTCTGCTTCTGCTACACCTTGTGGTTTAGGCTTTGGAGGATTTAACAGCTTCTCACCTGCACGTTCCTCACGCTCACGTTGTTCTTTAGCACGTTGTAGGGCACGTTGCATACGTAGACTTGCTGACATAGCTTCATCTGTACTAACATCTGTACTATCGCTAGAATCATCATTGCGCTGGTGTTGATGTTGAATGTGTAGATCTCTAAGCTCGTCGTTGCTTAATAGTTCTAAATGACTAGTATCCCAACCGGTCATTTGATGTAGGCGGCGAATGTATCGATTGCGTTTGTTCTTTTCGATAGCTTCTGGGGTGAATTGTTTTGCTCTCATGATGTACTATTTATGTGTCCAACCACTCATAAACATTTAACCATTTGCGGCTACCTACAGTATCCTTTAAATGATGCAGATCTGCGCAGGTTGTTGTGCGCATCCGTAGTTTTTCAGCGTCAGGAACAGGTATAAATCGTATTTCTACGCCTTCTTGTTCTGCTATGTGTTCTGCAATATCTAGGAAACTGTGGGTTAATCCTGAGCCTACGTTCCAAATACCTGAGCCTTTGACTGTTTTGATAAAGTCTACGTGTAGTCTGCAAACGTCGCCTACCCAAGTCCAATCACGTTTAATTTTCTCAGCAGTTTCCCATACTTCAATGTAGCCCTGCTTCTGTGCTTGTTCACGCCATTTGTGTATGGCATTAGCACGATTGCCACGTAGGTGCATGTGTCTTCCGTATACGTTAAAGTAACGGAAGCCCTGTACCATTATAGTAAACCTTTGTTGAAACACCCAACGATCAAATAGATACTTGCTCCAAGCGTAAGGAGTTTGTGGACGACAAGGAGCGAACTCGCTAAAGTCTTTAGTGTCGCCGTAGACTGAACTTGAACTTGCATACTGTAGATTAACTCCGTACTTGTTACACTGCGTAAACAACCATTGACTGAACTCTAAGTTCTGTTTCATTATAGCATCTACATCTGTGCAAGACATATCTGCGATTGCACCTAGATGTATAACCCAATCGTAGTCGCTAACATTGGGCCAATCTATAGGATCCCAATCCCACCCATCTACTTGCCAGTCTGGTTCTTGCTGTAACCAAGGGATCATGTTATGTGCGATAAAACCCTTATCGCCTGTGACTAGAATCTTCATGCAAATATTTATTGCATAATTTTACGTATGTTCTGTTTTAAGATTTCTGATTCTAGCCAAAGAGATTTATGATCAACGTCTAAGGGAAACTCACACTCGATTGTTCTACGATCTTTAGCACTTGCTCTGTAAGTCCATCCTGGAGGACAAACAGATTGTAAAAGAGTCTCTACTTCTTCATCACAATCTTTTAAACAATGTAATCCAACTTTAACGCTATTTTTAACAGTATGAATATATGCCATATACTTAGACGGAAGTTCTGGAATCCTATGCCATAAGGTAGTAGCATTACCATTACTCTCTTCTCGTTGAATATTCCAATCAATTGCGTATACTTTATGGAAGTCTTTGTAAAAGTCAATGGCCTTCTCGTCTTTGCGAATAATTTCTGTATCTTCAAACAGAGACGGAACATATTCCCCTTGGTCTGTCCATTGACTTTTTATAATATGAACATTAGAGTGTCCGTTATAACTAGGACGACGTTCGTAGGCCCAACGTGTTTCTGCGAACTCATCTAGATATTGTTGATCAACAGATTCGCAGAGTAGAATGGCACCAAGGACTTTCTCACCTGTGACATGCAGTGCCTTGGCGTAACGAATAGTCTTAGCGGCGTGTGTTTGATCTGCACGGCCGCTAAGGTCTTGATGTTCGTAAATGACTACATTGCCTTTGGCGGTATAACCAACAACATCAATAGATCCGTTTAGAATAGATAACTCGTTAGTTGCCCTAATTACTCTGGGCAATCCGACTAGATCGTTAATTTTATTAAGACTATCAATATCAGTGGCAAGACTTTGTGTAAAACTAGTCTCAGCACCCCATTGCTCTCTAAGCGTTTTCATTACTACCCTTATTTGTTTATGATGTTAGTATTATAACACCAAAAACATCTTTAGTCAAGTCCAAAATGAGAGTTAAACTGTGGCATTTTATCCACAGTTAAGGGTAAAAACTTTTTTGGAACTTTGACTACTTTAAATCCATATCCGTCAATAATGGCATCGATGGCTGTTTCAAGTGTTGTATAGGTTTGACTGATCCATTCAGAATGTCCTCTTCCATCACGATCAATATCCCAGTTGAACTCTTGTTTAACTGCTTTCTCTAGGTTGCCGATAACACGAGCTGGTCCAATATAGACTACATCAAAACAGGCTACATGACTTTTACGACTGTAGCTGTTTTGATATACACCTAAACGAACAGCAGGGCCACCAGTAATACCTACTTTACTATCCAACGCACCCATTGGGTCTTTGAATATGTAGAATAACTTTTGCCCTTTCATATCATTCTTCCTCAAAAAGATTGTTATTTAAGATAGGCTTTGTTCTAGTTTTGGTAGCTTGGATATTAAGTTTTGGTGAAACACCATGTTCATTAATATATGCCCGAACACGCTCGTCTTCTTTGTTTAACAATACACGATCTATCTCACTGTTAGATTCACCTTCTAGTTCATCAGTATAGTCATATACAGTAATAGATACGTGATCTTTAGTAACATCCGGAAAATATTTTTGCATTTGTTCTCGCATTTTATTGGCACTACTATCATTAAGTTCAATAGTCCAACCTTTAATACCTCCGGCTTGTCTATAGATACGATTACCCCAAGTCCCAGACATCCATTCAGTGTCAGCTGCCTTGCCTTCTTTGATGATATCTGTTTGTGTATAGAATGTATAAGTGTAAAACTTTACACCTTTCATTTTAGTACATAAGTCTCTTGGAGATGTAAAATCTTTAAGTGGAAAAGTAAAGATCTTCATGTTACACTACCTCTACTTTCCATTGACATGTAGGAGCAGGCAACAAGACCTTACCGCCTGATTGCTTGTAAAAGTTGATAATACCATTTAACACACGAAACTTATCATGCTGTGGTTGTTCACCTATTAGGACATTGTTATTAACCGCGGTCCAATAACTTTCCTTGATGCCTTCTTGCACTTCTTCTGCATCACCCCAAGTCTTCTTAAGCATCTTGGCTAACTCTGTATCGAAGCTAGCAGGCAATACAAATCCTTGTATGTTTGCCCATGCATACAAATATGCCATAGGGCGATATAGTTCCAAGACTAAATGTCCTTTTGTCCAATTATTACGTTGGAAGGCAATAGCACGACTCCAGAAAGCACCATTACTAGGGCCTTGTGTAGTATCTAAATCAAAACATTCAATACCACTCTTAATCTGTGTCCATGCACCGTCACAGCTGGCATGCCGTTTAGGCATACAGCCGTATTGAGCAAGAATATTATTCATGGCAATAAACTTAGCATCGCGTGTTTCTAAACCAATCATGAAGTCATCGTAGGGGCTAAGGTCACGCTTGTTTAATCCGTTGATTCGGCGCATGTTCTTGCCAGCGATCCAGCAGCCAAACTTAATGCGTTCTTCATCTGTGTCACCGAAGCCTGCATTTTCAATTTCAGCAGTTGTAAATTGATCCAAGTCAATAACCCATGCTTGAAACTTAATGTAGCCTTTCAAGCGGCATACTTGTACAGTGTGATGCCCGTCCCAAACACAATATACGACCTGGCCGTCTGTAAGTGTAATCTTAATAACACATGGAACAATAACACTGGACTCGTCAAAGTCTTTGAAGATCTTTTCTACGTGGTTAGGTGCTACGTCACGCTGGAAGATAGTCCACAGGTACAGTTGATCCCAGCTAATATAATCAAAGTATTCTTTTGGACGCTTGCCCGGAGCATAGCCTAGATAGTTGCCGCCACTAGGATCGTAGCTAAATTTAATGTTATGATAGTTTGGTCCTAGGACTGTAACAATTGCTTTATGGATATCCTCACAAGGGATAGGACCATCGTTGAAGTTCTTAGCCATTTCACGAAGGTCAATGCTGTCGTCCTTCATATCAAACGAATGTTCGAATTTGTTTACAAACGAAATAATCGCTTGCTTTTTATTGTAAGGTTGTGCCTTACGTGATTTCTTGCCAATTAGTGACAATGTTGCCATTTGATTCTCCTTAGTGTGCCTACTTAATTCAGCATTGTTAGATCGTTTTCAACCATTTACTTCCGATCATACAATAATTTTAACACTAAAGAGAACCTATGTCAACTTAAAATCCGCCAAATCTATTTGGATATCGCCAAATTGTGTTAGGGATATTAGTCCGTTTACTATCGCCTCCCACTGCAAGACGAAGATGTCTAGGCACTTTACGTACCCGACGTTCTACATAATCAGCGATTGCTGAGGATGTTGTGTAGATTAGGATATCACCCTGATTATTGGTTACAGTATAATATGTTCCGCTCTCTAATCGCTCGATGTACAGCATCCAATATTTATTGGTTTGCTAACATCCTTATAAGTCCGAGGCTGTCAATAGTTGTTAGAAGCAAGTAGTTAGCCAACATGCCAAAAGATTTCCTAGTATAAGCAGCCCAAGCATACATAGAACAACCAGTGATCCACACAGGGTATAGATAGAGTAGCGGAGGATTGGGAACGGTAATGGCCATTGTAAGACTACACCCGATGCTAATCGCCCAAGCGCAAAGCTCAACACTAAACCGAACAGGATGAGAATTCCAGTCATCTTTTATCCAATCAATAGTAGGTTTAAAAAAATTAATAATCATATAGTAGATAAAAAAGCCCACGCTGGGTGGGCTTTGGGTTAGTAAACAGTTACTAATTAAGCGTCAAGTGTGATGCCTAATGACTTAGCAAGGTAGCCAAGTGCAACGATCTCACGTGATGGCTTACCCATTACGTATTCAGTAACGGTAACACCGTTGTTAGCAGTACGGCTGTTAGCGTAAACAGCATAACCGTTTTTACGGATGCGACTTGCTTCTGCTGAGATGTTCTTGATGCCAAAACGCTTTGCTGCCTGTGCTGGAGTAACTTTCTCGCCATTGTACAATGCGTTGAAAAGTTTGTAAGTTTTAGTTTCTGGATTGAAATGTTTCATTGTTTTTCCTCTATTAAGTTTTTACTGATTCTTTATCAGCTAAGGATAGTATACTATCGCTAACTAAACTAATCAAGAGCTTTGGTTAGATTTGTTTGGTTCAGTTAACCGAAGTGTAAAATTATATTGTCCCGGAAATCGTTTCTCAGCATTGGACAAGGCTTCGTGTAGATCTTCACCTTGAGCAAGGAATGTTTCGCCATCGTAGACGTAACATTGTCCATGTAGAAACTCTGTTCGAATCTCGTTTGATTTGATTTTTTCTATTTGCTCTTTAACCTTAGCATCCATCTTCTTAATCTTATTGGCTAATTCGATAAAGTTGTCCGGATTTTCCATCATGCGTTGGACCATAATCCATGAATGAAGATACCAACCAATTATGATACCAACTAAAATTATAAAAAAGAATTCCATGATAATATTTATTTGAGCGTTTCAAGGGTAGCGATCTTGGCAATCTTATCACCAAAGTCGTCGTCTTTGCCAATTACGTAGATGCTGTGATCATGTCTATCTGTTTTACGATCATAGCGGCTAAACTCTACAACCTTGCCGCCAATGGCGTTATAGACCTTAAAGGATAGGGTAGGATCTGCATCTACAGTTCTGCCTGGGCCTTTAGTAGAGATACCAACACCTAGTTGATATCTTTCTGGTTCACTAACGTGTTTTGAACTGTTCCAATCTTCCTGTACCCATCGCACTACTATTCTTTTAAGCCAATTCATTAGTGTTCCCTTCTAAGTTTTCTGCACACTTCTCTCATAGCCGGAGTAAAGTCCGGACTAATCTCTGCAAGTGAGCAATTATAAGATTGATCATTGTCTTTCTTTGCATTAAAGATAGCAAAGCTGATCCAAATAATAATTGCACACATTATGTAAGTTACTATATCAATTATTTTCATTATAGTGTTCATAGGACTGAAGTTGTAAAAAGCCAAATCCAAACTTTTGTAATTAGATAAGCAGTACTAAGTGTTAGTAGAACAAATAGCACATCCAATGTTCTAATAAAAGGACCTGGAGGTTTTGGGCCATATTCTTCAGCCCATGATTTCTTACTAAAAGGTTTTACCACTGCGGCACCAAGATGAAGATCTTGTGGTATCTCGTTGGGTAAGTCGTAGTCGTCCATTAGTTGCTCACATGTTTAATGTATTTGAACAAATCTTTCTTATGCTTTGGTTCCCAAAACTTGCCTTCCTCTCCGCATCGTTCGGCTCCGTAGACCTTACTACCAATACGGGCAAGGCTACAACTTAGATGTTCGCCCTTTACTTTCTTTGGTCCAGTAACTGGATCAAACTCTTCGTGTGTTTCTTTAAAACTTACCTTGCACTTATATGCGTAAGTGCTGAATCCATGCCAAAGAAAACTTTGAAGAGGTATAAAACTATGTTTGCAATCTTTACAGAGTACTTGTTCCATTATGATCTTTCGTTAGTTCTGCAACAAATAAAAAACGTTCGTAGGCTTTACGAACAGCGGGATTTTCTAATAACTTTTCTGCTTCGACGGCCATAGCATTAACTGCGGCTTCAGCAGCTTCACGGGCACTGCCTCTAGTTAACATGGCTTCGTTGCCTAGTTCTTTCTTAAGTTTCTGCCATGCTCGCTGTGCTGCTGGTGTAATTGGTGTAGTCTGTGGACGTAGTTCATTGGCTTTCATTAACACTTCTGAAATCTTGTCCTCTGCTACACGGCCAGCAGCAATCATTGGAGCATAAGCTGGATCAATATTAAAACGGCGCAGACTACCGCCAGGGTAGCTCTGAACCAAATGAGTTCCTTTAGGGAAGCTGTCACAGAACTCGCTTGAGTATGTACTGTGGGGAACATAGCGCCGACCTTTCTTGACGTAAAAAATAGTTTCGTTATTCATCAACTGCCCATGTATTAGTATTATGGTCCCAATGTCGTGTATCGTAGATGTGAAGCATGGCATCGTAGCCAAATAATGCAAAACTTACAAACAGTCCTGCATGATCTTGCCTATGTGTGATTCTAAAATCAAATCCAATAACATTGGAAGTTCTATTAAACTGAAGTTCCCAATGTTTGTGTTTGCTTATTGGACCGTTAGGATTAGCAATACACTCAAATCTATTACTGAATGGACTGCGAATTAAAAAACTTAAATTGATCATACACGCTCAAATTGTAATTGATGTGTATATTATACATTCAAGTTAGGGTGTTGTCAAGGCTTTGTGCCCCATTTGAGCTGCCAGAACGTGTGGTCCCGTCCTCTCAGTTTGGCTGTGATTGCATAGCTGTGGCCATAGCTTGAATGGTCTACATGTCTGTGCCATATTGGCGATTCCATTGCATGTTCCATAATCCATTCTCCCATTTCTGACTTTTGCCATTCTATTAAAGGATGTGCGGCATACAAGTCAGGATCTTCAACATCGCCCATTTGAAAACGGTGTACTATGACATCATATATCTGTTCTACTTTATTGTCAATTTCCATAAACTCAAATAATTTTCTAGTAGGCATTGGACCCAAATATCCATTCCAAGGTTTTTCAAAGTATCCAGTTGTGCTCATTAATAGTATTGAAAATTATATTCTAGCACAGGTACTTCTTTGGGTTCTGGTTTCTTTGGCAATGGAGTTGCTGTAATTAATTCTTGAGCAATCTTACTGCGAGCTCTTACATCCGGTTGACCTAGAATGGCAATACCATACTTCTGTTGATTCTTTTCTACTAGCATGACTACACATCTCTTAGCTGGATTAGTAAATCCTGTCTTTGATATTAGAATGTTGTCAAATACAAACATACTAGGATTAGTATTATGTAGATTAATTCGTAGGGTACGAGCATAAGATTTCTTCTTTTTAGATTTACTCTTAACTTTAACAGTCTTGCCTGGCACATTTAGTGTTGCATACCGTTCGCTGGCAATATCACGTATCACAGGATTCTCGCTAATCTTCCATAGGAACTTAACTAGGTCTTGTGCTGTGCTTACGTTGCCTGGAAGCAATCCGCTGCTGTCTACAATACGTGTATTCAACAATCCCATGTATTGAGTGTATTCATTAACATCTTTAATAAATTTATTAAAGCCTCCGGGGTATGTTTCAGCTAGAGTCTCTGCGGCACGATTGTCTGAACTGATTAACATGGCCCGCATAAGGTCAAGTCTAGTCATCATAGCACCCCTCGGCACTTTGCCTCCACTGTGCCCACCAACTTTAACTTTCTCGTCTAGGTCAACACCACTACGATCAATCATCACTGCTGTAAATAATTTAGTGATGCTGGCAATAGGTCGTTGTTCTTGTACATTAGATGCAACTTGAAACTCATCTCGTTCATAGTCATATAATGCATAACTGCCGGCAGCAAAGGCAGTCAACGGAGATAGTAATAAAGTAATTAAAAATTTTTTCATGATTAATTACTTAGTTCATCTGTACCTCAGTACTGTTGGCTATCTTATCTAATAGATCAAAGTTAGCTTCTGCACGTTTAATTGCTGCTAATGCATTCTGTAGTGCAGGGTTGTCCTTGGCCTTACGTTCGCGTTCTTGTTCTTCACGCATCTTATCACTGGCCCATCTTAGCACTGAATCTGCCTGTGGAGTCATGCCTACTGTTGCATATCCGCTGCTGATATTCGTCCACATTCCGTTGACATAGACTTGAAATTCTGATCCATTAATACGAACCATTCCCTCTACGGGATTCGATGTACTACCAACATATGGCATACTACTAACACTTCCACCCATGACTTCTATCCACGGACTTCCTGCATTTACACCTTTTAACATATTATTTCCTTGCTAGTTCTAATAACATCAAATACTTCTTATAGGCTGTAGACACAGCTGGATTATCCATTCTTACTCGTTCATCGGCTCTAAGCATATCTACAATGTGTTGATTGTAGTCTCGATCTCTTGTCAACTCAGTGGTGTATTGATCGGCTTCAATTAGCCTATGAAACTGTTCTTTAGTTAGCGTAACATCAACACAATATTCATATTCATGTGTAATATAATCTACAGCATGACGAGACTGCAGGTAATCATATCTTGGCATACGAGCATATCGCCTTTGGCTTTGATTTACTTCAGCATTGTATTTTTCTTTGAATAGGGTTACTGGGTCTTTCATCTTATTCACTCCACCGTAGGATAAACCAATCACGTTGGCTTTCGTTCTTAAATGACCATAGCTTGTCTGTCATACGTTTGCCAGTACCTTGTTCGCTGATAGCCCATGCATCTATTTCTTCTTGCAATGACTGCCACTGCTGTTCATCGCAATCCTCCGATGGCTCTATAGTAACACCAGGTAGTCTAAACATACCCACTTCGCAGGTCTTTATTTTCATCTCAAGCATTTGATATCCTTGTACTTTACTTTGATAAAGGTATGATGCCATTGATCTTCAGCCTTTACTGGAAGATCGACAAATACAGTGACCATAGGACCTAGATCATAGTTAACCATAATGTCTGAACCTACTGTACCAATAAAGGGTACACCTTTGTAGACACCTTCAACTCTTTGCCCAGCATGATATTTGGCTTTAGGTCTATGTTCTGCAAAGTAGTCGGCCAATGAGGTCATGTCAACTCCATCTTAATAGGAACATTGTAACATGTTTGTCGCTTTTAAACAACCATGTATCAAAACTTATTCGCTTTGATCCAGCCAAGTTAGTATTGACCCATTCTTGTATTGGCAGCATGTCATCTTCATTGAGTCCATATTCACGTCCTCTTGGCTGTACTTCCCACGTGGCTTTGAGCTTACGGCCAGGTAACGGATGCCAAATGATCTTAGCAGGTTTCATCTTGTCAAATTCTTTCCATATTGCTTGCAAGGTACTCTTACCAACTTGTCGTCCTGATACTTGTAGTAATCCTTTGCCTTTAAATTGAGCCATTTTATCTATTAAATCTAATTGACATTGATACATATAATCGTTCTGTTATAACCACTGTAGTCTAAACATTGTAGCATATTTGGGATTTTTAAAAGCAAACTTCTTAACGCCGTTGTAGTGCGTTATAGTGCCTTCCCATGAGTCTTTGGGGAATCTATCATTGCACCATGTACGAATTTCTTTGTAGTGTCGAGTATCACCAAAGTCAACATCGTCCTCACTCCATTTGTATAAGTTGGCACGACTTACTTCCACAACTTCCCAGCCCTTGCGGGCATAAAATCTAAATCTACGTTTCATTATAAATCACCGTGTGTGATTAAATCAAATGCTGTTGCATATTGTACTTCAGGTTCCATATGAAAGTTTGCTTTACCCCATACTATCCAAACTTTTCGTTTGTAAACTTTCTTCCACCATACTCGTTTACCAGATATAGTAGTGACCCATGGCCACCAAACAAACACTTCGTGCCATGGATAACAATCGCAACCGTCTGTAATTATCGAGTATTCCATGATTACTTTCCCCACATGCCTACACGACTGTAGCCTAACTTAACTACATCTTCTTTGTCTAATACTTTAGGAGTGCGTTTAGACCAATTGATACCCCAAGTAGTAATAAACTCAATGGCATCACTATCTAGATTACATTCAACATATCCCATATTACCCCAACGGCGGTTCTCTGGATCTGCTAGGCACCAGGCTTCTAACTCTGCCCGTTGTTCGCTACCATAGTATGACATTTCAAAACAATACTTAAATTTGTTCTTAGGATGTGGCAGTGGCATCTGGCGGATAGTGGTTCGGGGCAATGGTTTATTCATAGGTACTTAATTTGAAACAACATATATTTCTTTTCATCTACAATATCGTAGTCAGGACTAATGTTGCCGTCTACGATATCTAGTTTAATGCCATAGACTTTTTGCATATGATCGTAGAAAGCATTGTTAATTGCTGTAGGTGTTGTTTGATAATCCATGCCACAGTTTCTAATATACTCATCGCGGGCACGCCTGAGTATAGCCCAGAACTCGTACTTGCCACTACGATCAGTTACTATACGTTTCTTTATCACGTCTTCTTACCCTTGGTATAAGGATGCTCGAATCTAGGAAGTCCGCATGATGCACAGTTAGATCGTGCAATGGGAACCATAAATTCGTGATTACGTTCATGTATGGTATAAGTAGTCCAACGGTGCCAACCAATTCTACACTTCCAATTCATGATTGGGGGTAAGTCATTTAATGCTCGCCATGTATTTTCTTTAGTCATCTGTTGTTCCACAATCGATCCTCCAAGGACATCTAACTAGCACACTAGTTGAACAATCATCTTCACCCCAACAAGCAGGGGCTTCGTGTCCACGTCTTGCCACAATCTCTATATAGATGATCTTACGAAAGTCGTTGTCGGGCATGTTAGCCGATTGATCTAATAGTTCTTGTATAGTACTCAAGAGCTCCACCTTAGGGTAAACCAATCACGATCACGCTGATCTCTAAACCAGAACTTGCTATTGTTAGCATACCAACGTTCCATAGGCTCTGGGATTGGATCCTCTCCCCAGATTGATGACCTACATGGGCCAAACGTTTCAATACACCAAGCCATCATATCGTGCCATATTGCTGGGTTTTGATCCCACACTGGTTCAATCACAGGATGCACTGTATAATAACGCTTACCGTAGACTGTGCCCTGATCATAGATCAGCTGATAGTTATCCGAACGAGTTATGCCTAGGATTTGTCGATCCATTTCGTCGGACATCTGTCTAGCAATGTCACTTATAATTTGATCTTGTAGGTCACTTCTCACTGTTACTCCACTTCAAAGAATAGAAGGTTCCGTATTTGTCTTTATAAAAAGCAAAGACCATACGACGATATGAATGTGCGCCTGTAAAGTTATCATAGGTATAGGGATGATAAGCAAAATCAAAGTCTCTGCCTTGTACTAGTCCTTGTTCTCTAAGCTCTCGCACTAGTTCCATGCCTTGACCAGCATCACACTGAATCTCAACTTCTATCATGTTATGGTGTGTATTCTACATCCGCAGCCAAAACAAATCTATAGTCTTTGCTGGTCAATATACCCGGACGATGCCATATTTCACTGGGATAGATAAACCATGTACCTCCTTCGGGCTCTAACCAATACTTACCGTCTCCTTCTGGACCATTTGGAGCCATCTCAGTACCGCTGGTGGTTAGGTCTGCATCACTGGGTATGCGTAGATAATAGATGCCGCTGAGACTTGGACCATTGTGCTTGGCATGATGGTGCCAATAACGTTCTCTATCCTCTTGTGTGTCTGCGTTGGTCATAAACGACCATGCCATCATATTGGCTACGCGATGCTCTCGTCCTAGGAATAGAAAGCAGGATGTTAGAAAACTCATACGATACTTGAGCCACAATGTATCATCTCGTCCAAATAAGTTTTGTTCTGTTTGAAACTTAGGACTATTCTTAAAATAGTGTCCAGAATCTATGAGATGTTTAATAGCTCCACAGGCTTGTCGATCGTCCTCTTCTGTTATTAGGCTGCGGTAATTGTAAGAATTCATTATCGACTTCTAATACAAAATATTTTGCTTTCGCTGTTGTGCTTTTCAATAGATTTGGCCATTGTTTCGCATTGTTCAAGGGACTCAAGTTTGGCCACAGGATCATAGATTACACGAACTGTTGGCTCAATGCTCAGTACTGTCATTATTACTAGTAACCACATATTAATCTCCTTCACTATCAATTATTGCTGTGGGTAGGTCTTCCCATTCTCCATAGACCTTTGTGGCTGTATAGTCCCAAGGTCTGTACCATTTACTAGAATAGGTAACTTTAACTTCTCTTGTTTGGATTACGTATTCCTTGCTTTTCAGTGCAAGCCTAAACTGTTTATATCTAGCTGTATCCATTAGTTTCTCTCAAATTCTACAAGTGTTACCGATCCGCCTTTATCTGCAACACTTGTGGCAAAGTATTCAATCATTGGCATGATAACACTTTTCTTACCGCCTGCTAGGCCCATACCAATGTAGGGTAAGCCAATTCGTTTGTTGCCAAATGAGTGTTCTAACTTTTGTAGGATCAGAGCAAATGCCGAGTACTCAAAGACATCCTTATTGGCACTTGTAGCATATTGGGTGTAGGCATTAACAATAATGAATGTGCCTTGATCAAATTCTGTCCAGTTACCCAACTTCATATACTCACCGCTTTCAGTTAAGCGATCAATCTCTGCACACATAGGATAACGTTCTGCAATCTCACGGGCAATACCCGCACCCATGGTGTTGAAGCAGTTGCAGCCTTGTACGATAACATCAAAGTCACCGGCTTCGGCCATGTCAATTAAGTTACCCTTACGGTGTAGGAGTGACATCATCAACTCCAAAATGTTTCTTAATAGTTTTATCAATCCTGCGCTGATACTGCTCGTCTGTGAATGTATGAGGGAACAACGAGGCACAGTCCTGCACAATCAACTGGGCGAACTTTTCAATAGTGTTACGGTAAATGTGTCCGTTGTATTCTGAATCTTTGGGAATTACAATGCCAGCCTGTTCAGCTAATTGTTTAATTCGTTTGTTCATTTTGGAAAATTATACTCTCTATTATATTGTGATTTAACTGACCACGATTCTTCAGCAGCAGGATACTTAACATCAGGTTCTGTAGGCAATCCAAAATATAAAGATATATTCTTTTTATCTGCTTGGCTACCACACATACCAACACATTGTTCTACAAGCAACTTGGCGAACTTTTCTAATTTGGTTGGAATGCCTTCCGGATTATATGTTGGTAATCCAGCATCGTGGGCAAGTTCTTTGATTCGTTCGTTCATTCTTCAACTCCAAAATCTTTCTTTATAGAATCACGGATCTGCTGTGCCGTTCCATTAATCGTAGCATGAGCATCACACCATTCCATACATTCACGCACAATCAACTCGGCGAACTTTTCTTTATCAAAAGAGTAGGTCTTATTATCCCATGAGCCAAACGATTCACACTGTTCGGCCAGTTCTCTAATTCGTTCGTTCATTCTTCAACTCCATATTCAGTATAAAGGTTACGCAATTCTGCACGAATCCGTTCTGCCATAGGACGATACTTTTCAGGCAGAATTGGGTAGTATGTCCATTCCATACCACCCCAAACCTTATTACTACCAAGCATTCTATCAAGGTCTGCTAGTAATTGGAATCGTGGATCAGCCCACATTGCTTTGACCTGTTCGTTCATTTTATTACCTTTTGATATAGATGAAGTTCTTTAGTTGGAACCCATTCTTCCATGTCCGAATTAGCAGTTGTAGAAAGACGCAGAAACGAATAATCAGTAAAATCAAACTTACCATTGTTTCTCACTACACGAACAAAAATCTCACAAGGGTCACCGTTCTCATCTGTGCGTGGTCCTCTGACCAATACGAAATCTGTGTTTGGTGTCATTCTTCAACTCCGAAATGTTGTTTAATCTTATCTACAATGCCATATGCTACTTTACGGCAATTAAAACATTCTGGTTCATTCCCTAATATATCTTCATAGTTCTCACCAATATTGATACATTCTCTCACAATCAACTCGGCGAACTTTACTAATTCTTGTTTAGTGTAAAGTGGCTCGGGATCACTGTGTTCAAAAACTTTAGGATCGCTGGAGTGATATAGATATCCTTTATATGTCATAAAGGCATCTGGTACCAACCTGACCACAAGTTCTCTAATTCGTTCGTTCATTCTTCAACTCCGTATTCTGTATAAAGTTTACCTATCTCAGCACGCACTCTCTCTGCCATTGGACGATACTTTTCAGGTAGAATTGGATAGTATACCCATTCCTGTCCACCCCATATCTTATTACCGTCCAACAGTCTATCAAGGTCTGCTAACAGTTTGAACCGTGGATCAGCCCACATTGCTTTGACCTTTTCGTTCATCGCATACTCAATAAAATAAGCACCAAACATATCATAAACCAGAACATTATTCAACTCCAAAATGTTTTTTTAATCCTACTGCAATAGCAATAGACAAATCTGGAGTAATACCACTCGGTGTATTGTATCTACCAATAGACATAGATTGTTCAGCACATTCAGCCACAATCAACTCGGCGAACTTCTCATATACCGTATCCTTGGGCATTACCTCATAGTGTACACCAGCCTGTGATAATAGTTCTTTTATTCGTTCGTTCATTCCTCAACTCCGAAATGTTTTCTTATGTGTTGTCTAGCATCTTCATGTGGGCAGGCTTTAATACATTCTTTCACAATCAACTCGGCGAATCTACGGCCCGTGCCGTGCCATAGGTCATGTCGATAAATGCCAAAGTTTGCCTTTGCAGCCAACATATCAAACTGATCAGGATTCTCGGGCAACATCATTCTTAGATAGGCTTCATCAAATTTAGGGAAGTCGCTCATACGTAGACGTCCACTTTGTTCTTGTTGACTACATCCATGTGATGTTCACGCTTATACTCTCTAAGCTCTTCATCACGTATCTTGGTCATTTGTCTAAAATAGACTGTTTCGTAGTTTTGAATACTGGTACGTCTAAGCTGATCTAACATTGAAATTTTATGTGTCATAGTAGTCCAATCAAGTTAAGGTATTGTTAATAATATTAATTATAGCCTGCACAGTAGCAGGGTCTAATTTAAGTTTTGTTGCCATAGCATACACATCCCAATTGCGTTCTAACATTTCACGTACAGCGGCAATTAGGTGTGAGCGTATCATGCCAGTTCAGTGATGTGCTTACACGCACCCCTGTATTTGAACCCAGGGCAAGTACAAGTACCTTCCTCATCATTGACTGAATAGACTTCACCTTTTGAACCTTTGACCTCGCGAATCTTTTTGGGCAGTACGCTACCAAAGAACTGATGCTGCAAATAATCTGCATCTTTAAATGGGCTAGGTACAACTTCTACAAAGGTACGACCTCTACGGTCAAAGCCCTTGATTGGCGTCTTAAAGTAAACGGGCTTGCGCTTGCCCAAGGGTATAAAGGCAATGAGTTTATCGCCGTCTAGGAGATAAACATGATTGGGACTAGAGGGGCTATCCCAAACGGTGGTTTCTTTGTAGGCTTGGGCCATTACCAAGTCTCCCCACGTTGTTTACGAACAATAGCTTCGTATTCAAAATTAGGTATCTGCTCAAAACGCTCACCGCATTTGATGCAAGGGTCGCCTGCACGATATTGGTTAGGATAAGGCTGAAAAGGAGCACAGCCACCTAGCATGATGACAACTATGATAAACAACAGTATGGCCATCCATTCACGCATAATCCAACGATCAAGAAATTTGAACACGATTAGCTCCACTCTCTAAGTTAACATAGGCTAATTATACAGTCAAAAAGTCTAATGAGCAAGACCTTTTGGTTAGTTTGCAAAGAATATGGCCAGTAGGGACAAGGCTAGAGCCAGCCAAACGTAGCCCAACAGGGCCAATATGAGCACGGCCAGCCAGATTATCATTTGGTTGAGCCAATGTTGCTTCTAAACAACAGGCCAAATAGGCAGCTAAGTCCCCATGCTTGTAGCCAAGTAACTTCACGCACTCCATCAACAGCGCCAACTAGGCAACCGTTCCAAAGCATATACGTAGGCCAACTTAACAAGAAGCTGAGTAATAGGATTAGGGCAATGCCCACGACCAGTGCACCAATAGCTTGACTAACTGCTTGCATATCTAACCTTTCTGTGTGTAATAGCCCTAACTATAACACCAAACTGTGATTAGGTCAAGACCGTTTGGCTAAAGACTAACCAAATTAAATGCTACAGATATGCGCGAGAGTTCGGACTTGTTTTCCCCTACACCGTGCATGATGTCGCTGGGAAAGGTCAGCAGTAGTCCTGGATAGGGCGTCATGGATAACTGCTGTTGGCCCTGCTGGAATAGAACGTTGCCTGAGTTTTGGGGAACTTGTACGTAGAGTACTGCTGTGGTACTGTTGACATAGTGTCTGTGCATTCTGTTGCTATGCCCAGGGCCATTGACATTAAACCAAATTCCATGCATACGATAGTCTTTAAAGTAATTGGTCAACCCGGAGACTAGGTCATGTGCCCACTGTGGATAGGTCTCATCAACATTGCCCTGCCACCCGCCCTTGTTGTGGCATTCAATACCAGGGTAATGGTTAGACAACTCTATGATGTTTTGGGCCAAGTCTTCTGCAAGGGCAAAGTGATGGTGTTCAATGTTCATATAATATTTACCCATGAAAAAAGGACCCGAAGGTCCTTTAGTGTTAATTGATCCAATTAATCGTAAGATACACCAAACATGGTTGTAAAGTTAACTGACACGCTCTGTTCAAAGTAGGTAGTTAACTCTTCATCCAATGTGTTGGCATTTGAGTTGACTACGTGAGTAGTTTGACCTGGAATAGAATATCCTCGATCAGTAAGAGTGTCGGCTTTTACAATAAATGTAATTGTACTGCTTTCGCCGCCGTACTGCGCTGCTCCAACTGCATAGATCTCTGCAAAGCGTTGTACAATCATAACAACATTATGAAAGTTTCCATCAACAGTATCATAGTCTGTCATGTCAAGATCGTTGAATGTAAGTAGTATGTGTACTAGTTCTGGTGTACCAAAGCGTGTGCTTGGTGCTGATTTGCGATAGTTTTGTGCTAGATCGCTGTTAATTAAATTTGGCATTTTATTCTCCTAATGCTTATGTTTATATTTATTCGGTCTATTGACTTATGCGTCTGTGCCAGTAGTGTCAAAGGCATGTCCATAGATAAACACTGGATTTACGTCGTAGCCATCATTACTAGGAGCACCAGCTACATCTAACACATTGTCTAATGCTTCGCTCATATAAGGATTGTTGTTGTCACGTGTAGCTGGATCATCACGCTCGTCCATTTCGTTACCACTGCTGAATGTATCGCCAGCTACACCAATGGTGATCTTGAAGTGGTTTAGGCCCTCACCCGAACCAGCGTCAACATCATGTGCGCCCACAATGTAGACTTCTGCCACTGACTGTACTGCACGTACAACAAGTTCAGCTACTGTGGCAGTCTTAAACTCACGTTCTGCTTCTTGATCGATATCGATCTCTGAGTTGTTGACCAGTCGGTAGTCGGCTAATTTAGCCACTTCTGCGTTGGTAATGTCAAACACTGTGATTTGATAAAACTGTATGCGGCGAGTGCCGTAGTTTGATCCGCCAGTGGCTGTTCTGCGAGCATTCTGTGCTAGATCGGTATTGTATAAATTTGGCATGTTGTATTCCTATTATGGTTTTGTGTAACGTGGCTTGCTTTTGGCACTGCCCTTGTTGGTTCTGCCTTCTGCTAGTAGGTTAGTACCGCCCGCGGTGTAGAATGAATCGCCGCTGAGTTCCATTTGATTGACCTGCACAAAATCATAGCTGACTTCAAGGTTATCCAACATGTCTTCGATGCGGTTATTTAATGGGTAGTCAATTTCGCCATAGTCCATGGCGTTGTCACCATCATTCATACTGTGGAATGTGTCCGCAGCCACTAGAACTGTGAACCAGCTGTCGCTGTCAGTATTGCTGTCATCTTCTTCAGGGTGATAAACAGCATAGATCTCGCCCATGGTCTGTATGACCTGTATGATCTGTGCAAACACACTGTTGGCAGCGTAGTTAGGCTCAGGGAACATGAAGCTGCCTTCCGGGCCATTGGGACCTTCTTTGTACCATGTGTCACCGTCATCACCACCGAAGTCAGGGTGATTGACGTTTAGTGCATATAGATAGATTCTTAAGAACTTGATTTGACGTGTGCCAAAGCGTGAGAATGGCACAAACGAACGAACATGATTGGCAGCAACATCAGTGAAGTTACCGGGATTATTGATTAAACTAGGCATAAGGCCCTCCGAATGGTTTATAGTATATTTATAGCCGGGCTGCTAGAAACTCAGATATACCTAGACAAGGGAAGTGATTGTGCAGAGCTAGACATCTACGCTGATGCGATTTCAAGGGCAGGTTCAAAGTCTTATAGTTACCCTGGATCAACGACTGCCCTAGTCTAGTGTATCTTGGGGGAACATGCCTAGGATACCAAAGCACACAGTCAACATCAAGATGTCCCCTAGCATCAGCTGTGACAAGATCACTGACCCAAGCTGCATCTACATACTGTATACAACTCAAAGTGTCCAGCAAAGGAGCCAAAGTCACTGCATCCAAAGGGCCAGTAAGTCTAATGTCAACGTCCCTAGCCCGCTCAACATCATATACTGAACGACCCGTGAGCCAAGCTGTGTATGCACTAGAGTCAACCACAGATATGACCTCGTGTAATATTGTATAGAGTCTATGAGTATTCATAACTGTAGTTAGCCATTTTGGGCGAAGGATAATTCCAAATAGCTGCGTAGCAGCCGGCAGCGAAAATTTTTGACGTTAAATATGTAACAACCTAAATCAAGGAACTACTACAATGTCACAGCCATTCTACTCAGTTAACGCTTACTCAAAGCGAGCCAATCAACTACAGCGCGAGTTCAACGAGAACGAACTCAAGGGTCAGCCCATAACCAATAAGAAGCTAGCCAACCAACATGCAGAAAGTTTCGCTCTACGCTTAAACAACAGCGGCTTCTTAGGCCAGCAAGACTGGACACCAAAGGTAGAAGTAATCAATAATACCAACGTTAAAAAACTGTAAGCTCAGCAATCAAGCTTCGGGGCGCACGACTTATACAGTGCATGATCTCCTCTGCGACCACACGAGTATCCTGCTTGTAGTGTGATTTATCCAGATGTTCAGCAACATCCATAAACCCGGGTCGTATATTGGTAATCCAAGGTCCCTTAAGTGATTCTTTCCACGACTCACGCAGTAGATCTTTAACACGCTGATCTAAACGAGCTTTGTAGCCCGCATACAAGTGATATCCTGGATTACGATCTTGAAACTTGAGAAAGTAATTGGTAGCTGAACTCATAGTGATGATATGGCAAAGCTGATTGCGTCTTAGTTGCCATATTCGATCTAGATAGTCTATAGTGCGTATACGACTGTTAAGTACAATGAGCTGGGCATCACTACAATCGCTAACAACTTGCTCTAATACACTATCTTCATATAAGTCGTGCTCAGAGTTAACTGAACGATCATAGCCACATATAGTATATCCGTTTGACTCTAACAACTCACATAGTTGCGATGCCAATGGACTTGCGTGTGCTGTGACTACTGCTTTTTTCATATGAATACTTATACAACAATAGCAATGACAATGACTCACTAGTACCGCCGCTGACCTGGCGTCTGTACTAGTTCGACTTTGAGTAAAAACGATATGACTCTTATATACAGATCAAAGCTGCCATGTGCTAGTAATAACTCGATACTTGCGTATCTTCGTATATACAGCGACTAGATTGACTCATGTAGCTGTATAGTATACACAGAGTACACACATAGTGCAAGCGATTTGGTTAAGCTGCTATACACACTATACAGTATATAAGGCCCCGCTGTAAGTATTTGCGTATATGCTGACACATACATGCACAATGGATCTACAGTAGCACAGAGTTTAGAGGTGCTCTTTAGGGCTGTGATAAGTTTTGGCTAGGGTTCTGCACCTAGATGCATGTATATACTGTAGCACACAATAGGCCCCGCTGTTAGGTTCTGTGCGTAGACTGCGATCTACGTATAGGCCCCGCTGTAGAGGTCGCTGTGTTGAGGTGTGTAGAAAAGTATTTGAACATTGCCAATCTGCCTGACGGTCAAGAAATTTTTTCTAACGCTGAGACCGGTCCCCTGACCTTGATCTCATAGTGTTATCACGGTTCTGTCACACAAAATCACACTTTATCACACAAAAGTACCGGTTCTGAGTCTTCTAACCACCTGTATAGACGCCTGCAACGGTGGGAGGATCTTCTAGATCACACTTTATCACAGTATGTCACATTAGATCATATACTGTATATGATGACTGCACACGCATGTATGCATGTATATGTAAATACTAGTATGCCTAACTCAGCTCGTATACATCATCTAGCTAATGTAGAAGTCAGTGATCGTGACTACTGTATAGCACTCAGCGTTAATACAGAGTCCAAGACCATGCATATATTCAAGCATAATGATAAGATATGCCAATATCAGTTATTCACTGTCGAGGAAACTGATCAAGCCTGCATGTGGATCGCTCAAGCACTAGAATAACCTTATAGTTTCCCGGGGATTCTGTTTGGATAGCGGATTAATAACTCAAAAATCTTGCCCGTTCAATTAGGTTAGTTGGCACTTACTGACCAAAAACCCTTCGCCCACCCTCCACGACCATCCCGGGCAAGTCCCTTCGAATCCTTGTACCTGAGCTTGTTCTTATTGTTCGCTCTCTCAGTGTCATAATTATAGCACCGTTTGGGCTCTTTGTCAACCAAAATATTGCCTGTGGCTTTTGCGCAACGACGATTTAATGGTTGACATCTTAGTCGTTTGATCGTATACTATAGGCTAAGTTAAACAAAAGGAGCGACGCCAATGTTCAAACTATTAAGTACTGCTAATCCCAAAATTCAAAAGGGCACTGAGAAAGGCTATCTCAGCTTCATTCTGCATCTTGCTCCAGCTGATCTTAGCGGTCGTGAAGTATGCCCCAAGCGGACTAAGGGTTGCACGGCAGCATGCCTTAACACTGCCGGACGTGGTGGTATGTTCCGTCGGGGCGAGACTACCAACGTTATACAAAAGGCACGTATACGCAAGACTCAGTTGTTCTTTGAGAACCGCGATCAGTTTATGAAGGATCTCTATCACGACATAGTCAAAGCCAAGAAGTTCGCAGAGCGCAAGGGCTTGAAGCCAGTGTTCCGTTTGAATGGTACTAGTGACTTGTCGTGGGAGAAGTACACTGTGGGCACTACAGACATGACCATCTTTGCTCTGTTCCCTAGTGTACAGTTCTACGACTACACCAAGGTTCTGGGACGCAAGGTCAAGCATATCCCCAACTATCACTTGACGTTCTCAGCTGCCGATGGCAACGATGCAGATGTAGCAGAAGCATTAATGCAGGGCATGAGCGTGGCCACAGTGTTTGATCGGATCCCTGAGGGTGTATATAGTGCAGACGAAGATGATCTGCGCTTCCTAGACCCCAAGGGCATTGTGCTGGGCTTGAAGGCTAAGGGTCGTGCTAAGAAGGACACTAGTGGTTTCGTTCGTCGCACTATCCCAATCGCTGTGGCATAAAAGCCACAGACTAAATTCCGGTTGACAGGGTAGGCTTTTGAGCATATAATAGTGGCTTAGTTAGTTAATTAAAGGAGCTGAAATGGACGTAAAACAGATCAATCAAGCCATCATGTTTGGCACTTTCACAGACATCGAACTGAACAGCATGATCGACGCTGTCCGTTGGAACCGAACTGGTCTGCAAAGACGAGTCAAAGCGGATCTGATGCAGGGCGATACTGTAGAGTGGTACAGCCAAAAGCGTGGCCGTGCTGCCCAAGGAGTAGTCACTAAGATCGCTATCAAGTATGTCACAGTCCGTGAGGGTTCAACCCTGTGGAAGGTGCCTGCCAATATGTTAACCCGTGTAGAAGCAAAGGAGCTGGCATGAGCATGAAAGATCTAGCCTACGATATCGAACAGCTGACCATTGAGGGCTACGGCCCTGCATCGATCGCAGTCCAACTAGGCTGTGACATTGAGCTAGTTCACGGATGGATGCGTGAGAACGGGCTTATAGACAAGCCCAAGACCAAGCTGGTTAAGAACCTAATGACCGGGGAGTTTGTTGAAATTGCAGCAGATACGCCCTGGTGCTGCAACCCTGCTAGTGAGACCTACTGGTCAATGTAGTCAAAAAACAACACCGCAGATTTTGGTTGACTTCTGCGGGCCTTGGTGCTATACTATGTTTTTACGTTAATTAAGGAGCGAAACAAATGGCTACACGTTCAACTATTGCTTTGGAATTTGCAGACGGTTCAGTTCAACAAGTCTACTGCCACTGGGACGGTTACTTGGAGTACAATGGTCAGATCCTGTTCAAACACTGGAGCGACCCGTTCAAATTGCAAAAGATGATCGACTTGGGTGATATGTCTAGCTTGGGCAAGGACGTTGGCGAGCAGCACGACTTCGACGAGCGCCCCGTGTACGATGCAGACAACATCCCCCTTCAATGCACCTTTTATCAACGCGATCGTAACGAGTCAGGTACTATGTCCAAGAAGTTCAAGGACTTTGCTGACTACATTGACAACCACCAGTATGAGGAGTTCGAATACATCCTGCGCAACATTGGCGGCAAGGCCACTTGGTTTGTCAAGGATCACAACAACTCCTATCAGCCTTTGGCTGATGCGTTGGCTCTAGTCCAAGCAGAAGCAGCAGCATGATTGAACTCGTTGGCTTGAACGCACGACAGCAGGTCCTAGCGGACATTATGTGGGACCTGCAGGAGTACGAGGAAGTAGAACGCTTTATGGCCACTCTACCCCCTCGTGAGCGCATTGAGTGCGAGGGTATCATTGAAATGATGCGTATGTCCTTGATCGAGAAGGACTTTTTAGGGCTAGAAGATACCCGAGAAGCTAGTAAGGTTATTAAATCAGTGCTTGACAAACACCGGAATTGATGCTATACTATACACTTAAACACTTAAGGAGCGATACATGAATATATCAACTTTAGAGTCTTTTGTAGAGCGCGAGAACAAGTTTGGTGCGATCTTCGGTCAGAAGACCTTGAGCCTGCTCAACGCCAAGGATCGTCAGCGTATTGCAGAGAAGATTGATGCGGCCCTGAGCCCAGAGAACTTGAGCTGTGACGGTGAACTGCCCCGTGCAGAAGTCCAGCGTCGTTTCAAGTTTCTTACCCGTTGTGCCGCTGAGTTGAAGAGCATTGACCCTAGCGTTACTATCTACGAATTCTAAGGAGTGGCTATGAACGGTATGGATGTAGAATTTGTGCAACTGATCGACACTGTGCTAGAGCAGATAGTTAAGGATGTCCAAGACGGTGACCTTACTGCTATTCAAGAACTCTTAGTCTACTGTCCAGTAGACGCCCTGAAACAATACTTGCCCGAGGAGATGACTAATGCCTAATTGGTGTAACAACTCAGTGACCCTGCGTCACGCAGACCCTACAATGATCGCCCGTGCTAAGGATGCCTTTGTTCGTGGTGAGTTCCTTAGCGAGTTTGTGCCCTTACCCCAGAGCCTGCGTGAAACTGTGGCAGGCAGTGTAGGTGAAGATGGTAGAGCTGCTCACGAAGCTCAGATGGAGGCCAACCTGGCTGCACACGGCTACAAGGACTGGTATGACTACTGTGTCAACGAGTGGGGTACCAAGTGGGATGTAGGCAGCGATGACGGTATCAATGACGTTCAGCCTAACGAGCTCACAGTGTTCTTTGAGTCAGCATGGGCTCCCCCTCTTGCTGCCTACGAGAAGATGGCAGACCTGAGCTTCGAGATCGATGCCATGTACGAAGAGCCTGGCATGGCCTTCTGCGGTCGCTGGACCAACGAGAGCGGTGATGAATACTACGAATACGGTGGCATGAGCTCAGAGCGAGCAGAGCAAGAACTACCCCAAGACCTCAACGAAGCATTTGGCATCAGCGAGAATATTGCATACATGGAAGAGGAACAACAAGATGACTAAGACTGACCAAGAAAAGAACCTAGAGCATGATGTTCGTCAAGCTCTGCGGCCCAAAGAGAAGTTCTATGACTTCGAACCCTTGGAGGCCGTGATCCGCGAATGGGTGAAAGGCCGTGAGTAAACTACAGTTAGAAGCTCGCCCTTGGGTAGTGTTCAACCCTAGCAACAAAGACCACAGGCGCTACTACTACGAGTTTATCACTAAGGGCACTTGGGGTAGGTGCCCTGTGCGCTTTATCATTGACGATGATGCTGGTGATCAAGTAACATTTATACAACGAAAGTTAGTAGATTACTATGTAAAACGGGAGTTTACTAGCCCGCCCGCTAGCAAGCTCAGAACTGTTGCTAAAAAGCTACAGACTCTTAAATTGGTTGACATCCCGCCCGTTTGAGCATATAATAGTGGCTTAGTTAATAAGGAGCAACAATGATTACAGCAGAGACACTTAAAACTCTTACCAGCTTCACAGCACCCGCCCTAACCCGTGCCATACAGGACGCAGGCTACAAAGGCGACAGCTTCACTAGCTCCAAGTTCCTGGGCATCACAAACGGTGGGCAGTTCTGTTATTTCGTTGTCTTCCACGTAGAAGGCGGCACTGATAGTACTAAAGTGTTCCTAACCTATGACCCTACAAAAGGTAGTGTTTCTGCAGAATATTGATTGACATCTAGCCCAAATGGTGCTATACTAGTTCTACACTAACAAATTAAGGAGCGAGCAATGAATCAACTAAAAGATATGCAGGGCCGCGTAATATCAGTAGGCGATCGCGTGGCCTTTGTGGGCTATCACAATACCAACACACTCTCAATAGGTGTTGTAAAAAAGCTACATCGCGTTCGTGCAGAAGTAGAGTACAAGAGCTTGTGGTCTGCTAAGTCTAAAGAAACCCTTAACACACGCGGGTTGATTAAGATATAATGGTTGACATCTAGCCCAAACGGTGCTATACTATGTTTTTAGTTAATTAAGGAGCGAAGATGCTAGACGTTAACAAAATTGTAAAAGTCTACAACGGTAAGATTGGATGCATGTGCGGCTGCAAGGGCAAGTACAGCTACACCGCAGAGGGTGCTGAGAATCACGGCCCGGGCTACGATGTTACAGACAAGGTCAACGAGCGCAGTGTGCGCATCATTGCCAACAAGGTCTTGTCGAACCCAAATGCCAATCGTACAGAGAGCCCAAACTACGTGTTCGTTGAGGACCGTAATGCTAATCGCATTCAAGTGGTATTCTTCAAGGAATAATATGTTCTGGTTAGCCAAAAAAGGTTGACAAATGGCTAGCCAGAGTATATAATAGCAGCATACGTTAAGAAGTTAACGTTACTTTTTTAAACACACAGAGGAAACAAAATGGCTACAGATAAAACTTTTAAGGTTGTTGGTGTATCGAAACTTGCAGGCGAGTACAAAGTTCGCTTTGCCAATGATGTGATGCGAGTCAAAGTACTTGCTAAACACGGTCATGAGGACATTCGCTTGCTCGAGCTTGACACTGCAATGTCCAAGCTGGATGCAGTCAAAGAACTGACTAAGAACGACGAGTTCCAGGATACCTACGCACAGGCTGCAATCGCAGACTACCTGGATCGTAAGGACGTTGCTCCTAAAGCAACCAAGGCCACTGGCCCCGCTGTTAAAGCATCTAAGCAGCCCGCGAAAGCTAAGTCTACCAAGACTTCCAAGGCTGCTGTTGCCGAGGCAGAAGACGCACCCTTTTAATCGCGTGTGAGGCGCCCGTACTGTATAAATAAATCACTATGCAGTACGGGTTTTCTTTTATTCAATTGAGCTGATATGACTTGGGAATTTTATGAGGTGTGGTCCGTCGATGCTGACGGCCATGAAGAGCTGATTGACACTACTCAAAGTCTAAAGGAAGCTAAACAACTTGCCGAAGAATCGTTGACAGAGTACTATACCGAGTGTATAATATACAAAGAAGACGCAGACGGTGATCTAATCGAGTTAGAGCGTATAATACTGTAACAAATGCCCGGGTGGTGGAATGGTAGACACAGGAGACTTAAAATCTCCCGCTTATGGCGTACCGGTTCGAGTCCGGTCTCGGGTACCAAATGTAGGGCCTCTAGCTCATGTTGGTTAGAGCAGCGGACTCATAATCCGTTGGTGCCGTGTTCGACTCACGGGGGGCCCACCAAATACTGGCGTTCGTTCAACGGATAGGACAAGACTCTTCTAAAGTCTTTATGGGGGTTCGATTCCCTCACGCCGGACCATATACCCTACCTTAGCGTAGGGTTTCTCTTGACAGCCCAGCCAAATGGTGCTATAATTACGACATACTGAAACAACAGGAGCGCGATATGGGTTACAAGGTACTAGCAGACAAGTTCCAAATGGACGAGATGCGTGAGAAGTATGGCCCAAGAGCAGGCCTAGAAGGACCCTTCAACTTCCACGGTAGAGTGTTGTATTATGACAACAAAGAAGGTCTGTACTATGATCCGCGCACGGACTTCTACGTACCTAGGGACGAAGTATTTGAACTTTATGGCTTGACAGCCTAGCCATTTGGTGCTATAATAGACACATACTGAGAAAACAAGGGCTGACATGAAATACACATTGATCACAGCAACGGGCAAGCTCTATTGTTTTTATGTTAAGGATATGGCCATGATGTATCAAACGCTCTACGGTGGACAGGTCATAACAGAAGAAATTTTGGTTGACACAGTGGCAGTTTGATTGTATAATAGACACTATAGTAAAGCATATTAGTTGCCCTTGCAAGCGATTGCATTGAGGACTGCGGAATCCTGAACATACAGAGTGCCAAGAAAAGCGAGAAACAAATTGGAAACGATTTGCCAAGCGCACGGCTGCGTCAGGCTGGTTCACTAGTGTGCTTCACTATGGTTGACAATTATTCCAAATGATTGTATAATAGACACATACACTAGCAAACAAGGAGCGAAACTTGAAACTACTAATCCAAACCCAAGTATACGAGAACTACGGCGCCCATGACTGGGAAGGTGTCGGCGCTTGCCCACAGTACTGGAAAGCCAAGGGCGGTTCCGACTACGTGGTCAAGAACTTCAAGGGCGATGTTACAACCTCAGTGATGATCCTTCGCAGTCAGATCGAGTGCGACAACGAACACATCAAAGAGAGCATCGTGGACTTCCGCTTAGTAGCAGATGACTACCTCACAGACTTTGAGCGTAGCCAGTTAGAGTACGACGGATCCATTGCGTTTGGTCCGGAAGAGCTGGTGTTGTAAAAATACAACAAACAATTGGTTGACAAAGTGGCCATTAGGCGCTATACTAGTGGCTTAGTTAGTTAATTAAGGAGCGAAGATGAAAACAGCAGAATTTGATTTGGTAGCAGTACAAGACGCTTGCAACGAAGCCGCCCAGGCAGCTCGTACAGCCGCTAAGGACTTCTTTGCCAAATACGGCGACCGTGACGCTTGTGGTTTTGCTTGGGTTGATGTATACGGTGTCCGTAGCAACTCGAAGCTGGGCAAGGCTCTGCAGGCAGCGGGCTTCAGCAAGAGCTATACCGGATCCATGCAATTGTGGAACCCAGCAAAGGCTGGCACACAGAGCATATCAATCCTAGAAGCAGGTGCAGAAGCCTACGCCAAGGTCTTGAGCGAGAAGTTGGGCTTGGATCGTTGCTACGCAGGTAGCAGACTAGATTGATAGGGTATTGTAGCACCGGTTGACAGCGATGAAGATCGGTGCTACAATAGATATAAGTTAGAGATTAGAGGTTACCTACACCGTTAGGGCATCTAGCTAGATTGCAGTATCGACGGATACTGGTCGAGTGCTAGGTCATGAAGCCGGGCTGGTCCTAGACCAAGAGCCCAGAGAAGCGGCGGAGTATGTAGGCAGTAATGACCGTCACAGCCAGTAGCAGACGGTGCTACGGTGGATCAAGAGTGACAATGGTTCCTTTGATTTCTAACTTATATTGGTTGACAGGCAGCGAATTTGGTGTTATAATAGACACATACACTAGCAAAACAGGAGCAGAAATGATTGATACAATTCAAACAATAGAATACAAGGGCATCACTTACGATGCAAGCCACGGTAGCCCATTTGATCGCGGCTCAGCAGATAGCTACTACGGCCGAGCACAAAGCCCGCACAAATACCCTAACGGTACGGGCAATGCTCCCCGCATCGAAGCGCAGGACATGACCCTTGCAGAGATGCGTGAATACTACAAGGGCTACGAGTACAATGAAGCTTGCGGCGATAAGAAAAACTGGGGTTGACAAGCGGGCACTTTGGTGCTATAATACACATACACTAACAAACATAGGAGCGAAACTATGCCAAAACAACTCAAAGCAATCGACAGCAACAAATTAGGCGACTACCTCGACGAGTATTGTAACGACACCCTGAACAAGCGACTACGCAAGTTCTTGATTCTAGATGATCAAAGCAGCATAGAAAACATCCTAGACCAAGCTGGCTTCACCGAGGTCACTAGCACAGACATTGACGCAGGTATTGTAGTAGCAGAAGCTACCCTAGCAGAAGTCAATCGTGTGCTCAAAGCACAGGGCATTGAGTTTGAATTTAAGAGCTTTGATGCAATCGAATACACTGCCTATATGTTAGTAAACACTAACGACAAAGTCAAAGCCACTGCCCAACGTGTACGCGATTTTAGGTTAAAACAAGAAGAAAAAACGGTTGACTATTTGTAAATTTGAGTATATAATAGACACATACACTAACAAAACAGGAGCAGAAAATGGGCAAATTCTTCCTAGGCGTGATTGTTACACTGGCAGTTCTGTACCCAGCAGTGACGAAGACAGTGTTCGGCAAGGCTGTGGACACCACCCACAATGTAGTGACTACTACAATTGATGAGAACAAATAACGGTTGACAAGCCAGCAGTTTGGTAGTATACTGTAAACACTAAGAAGACGAACTGGAGCAACAAAGGTTGCTAGAGCGAACTGAAGAGTCTTCCAAATAGGAGCGAAACAAATGATACGTAAACTAATTGATGCAATTCCTACACCAAGCCCAGAGTTTGGTGACAAGCTAGTAAACCTCACCCTTGCTTTCACAGCAGGCTTTATCCTTGCAATGTTAACCTTTGGAGCTTAATATGAAGACATACGATCAAGTGGTATACGACCTAGGCACAACCCAAGCGCAGATGATGCTGGCACCTAAGTCAACAATGCGTTTCTACATTCCAGCAGAGACTGTGGCCTACCTCTACGACAAGGATGTTGAGAACGTTGAGATGGACATCCAGTTGGCCTACAAAATGGCTTTCACAGAGTTGACAAAACAACCTGCCTAAGTTATAATATAGACTAGGCATTAGAGATAGTGCCTAGCAATATTATTAATTTTTCAAGGAGCGAGCGATGAGCAAAGTAATGACACTGGAGATGTTGGCGAACATGAAACCTACCAAAACTATTAGCCTTGCGCAAGAGCATCAAAACAAGGTATCTAACGAAACAGACGAGCAGATCATTGAACGCCTGCGTGAGCGTTTTGAGATCCTAGACGACATGACCCGTGCCTGTAAAGCGGGCAAGGTCCGTGCTATGATCGTAACAGGCCCTCCAGGCGTGGGCAAGAGCTTTGGTGTTGAGAAAGTACTGTCAAAGCATGATGTGTTTGCAGATGTAGCACAGGACAGCAAGCTCAAGAAGTACGAAGTGGTCAAAGGTGCAATGAGTGCAATTGGACTCTACAAGAAATTATACGAGTTCTCGGACAAGAAGTCAATCCTAGTGTTTGATGACTGTGACTCAGTGCTGCTTGATGACCTTAGCCTTAACATTCTCAAGGCAGCATTGGACAGCTCTGCTAAACGTACTATCCATTGGAACACTGACAGCCGACTGCTGCGTTCAGAAGGTGTGCCCAACAGCTTCGAGTTCAAAGGCGGCGCTATCTTTATTACCAACATCAAGTTCGAGAACGTTAAGAGTAAGAAGCTTAAGGATCACTTAGAGGCATTGGAAAGCCGTTGCCACTACTTGGACCTTACCATAGACACAGAGAGAGAAAAGATGTTGCGCATCAAGCAGATCGTCACTGACGGCATGTTGGATCGTTATGAGTTTGAAGATTGGCAGAAGTTAGAGATCATCGATTTTATCGATGACAATAAGAAGAAGCTACGAGAATTAAGTTTACGTACTGTTCTCAAAGTAGCAGACTTGAAGGCATCCTTTCCGGATCGTTGGAAGAGTGTAGCAGAGGTAACTGTAATGCGTAGATCATAAGTCCGATTCGCTCCCGGCTGTCTATTTAGCAGTTACCCCTAAAAACCCCGCAATGGGGTTTTACGGTCCTAGTCCATAAGTCCGATTCGCTCCCGGCAGACTAGGACTTTTTTTTGGCCTGAATGTTGCTAGAATAACAATGACGCGACGCCATGGCAAAACCCTAAAGCTACTAGGGTTATTTAAAATAGTAGTTGACATTTTGGCTAACAGAAGCTATACTATGTTTTTAGTTAGTAATTAGGAGCGTGTATGCAAGCAATTAACGTAGTTAGCGTAGCACAATATCACTTTATAGTAGCAAACAAGCAACGTCCTTACAGCAATAACTTTACTGTTAACTCAGCAGAAATTAAGCAATATAACAACAAAGATGAAGTGCATTGTGTTGTTACTTGCACAACAGACAGCGTAGAAGCTGGGCGTATGTACTATTGCATTTTTACTACTAAGGGCAAGCTAATTGCTTGTAACACATTAAATTAGTAGTTGACATTTTGGCTAGCAGATGCTATACTACGTATATACACTAACAACTTAGGAGCTTATATGTACACAGTTATATACAAAACAGCAACAAACAAAGCGTATAAGTTTGTTGCTCCTGTAGCAACTCGCGCACAAGCTATTGCAGACTTTGCTTGCTTTTTTAACTACAGCAAGGATCTGCAATTAGTTAGCGTAACAGCAAAATTAATTTAATAGGAGCTTATATGTTAGAAGTTACACAAATTGGTCCTAACGCACACTTTGCGCAAAACACAGACGTTAAAAACTGCGAGGCAATTATATTTGCAGAAGCAGTACGCACAAATAAAACAATGCTAGACGTTATTAACTACGTACTAGAAGAAGACGACAGTGACGTTAACTTGCTTTGTGCTTGCGAGACATTGCAAGAAGAGATTGTTAACGCATACAAACAGCGTATTATAGCAGAGTACTTAGATAACTTAGTATACGACAACAGCAAGTAATTAACTACATAGGAGCGAACTATGCAGACAGCAAAAGACGAAGTGCTTAACTTGTTACTACAAGCAGAAGAGACGCTGCGTAAAAACGCACGTATAGATGGCAAGACACTGGCAGAGTGGCAGGGCGACGAGGACGGTGAAGCTGCGTTTAACGAAGTGCTGGAAAAGTTGGAACTGCTAGGTGAAGCAGTAGGTTATTACATAGACTAAGGAGCATATATGTACACACTATACTTTTACAACAGTGGTGGTGAGCGTGAGCAACATGGCACACACACTACTGTAGAAGCTGCACGAGCAGAGCAAGCAGCAATGCAAGCAGAGTGGGGCGACGATGACAGTTGCTTTGAGATTGTAGTTAATTAATAGGAGCGAGAGATGACTAAAAGATATCAAGTTACTTACACACTAACAGTAACAGAGGAAGTAGAAGCAGAAGACAAAGAGGACGCAGAGGTAGCGTTTAGCGAACTGTTTAGCGATGCGCAAGACTTGCTAGAGATGGGCAAGTATAAGATTAAGTCCTTGGGCAAGGTAGATGACTAACAGTATACTCAAGTGGACTGCTTGTGTACTAGTGTGCGTGGGCGCACTATGCACAAGCCTGCGCATAGATCCCCTAAACATATATCTTCTCAACGCCGGCGCGGTCTTATACTTGTGGTGGTCGGTGCGCATAGGTGAGCGCAGTCTCATAGTGGTCAATGCAGTACTGTTGGCAATATATATTGTAGGAATTTTTAATTGAGGTGGCCGGCAATGTGATGAGGGGCCTCGGCATATAAAATAAAAAGCAAACACACAAACAACAAGCGCAAACGCCTATAGTGGGTAAAAATCACCACCCTGAAAAGAAAAGTACTCCACCTTATTTTTTTGCGCGGCTATTTTTTAGCCAGCAAATACCAGGTCGGGCTCACAATTCTCAACTCTAAAATTTTTTGCGCACAATTTTTTTTCAGTGCAGGACCCATTCAATCGTACATAACACGATCACTATCGCCCAGTCGCCATTTTGGATTAGTCTCTACTACCCATTTCTTAGTGGCCACTTTAAAGTCTGGGAACAGCATGTCTTTAGGATTGCTGGCAGCATCAAAGAATCTACAGCGATTATTGGGCTGTGCTGCATACTGTCCGTTAGCCAGTTCAATAAAGTTAAAACTCTTGTGATCCTCAGGCCATTCGCTATACGATGTGTCTAGAGTGTTTAGATCAGGCGCTGCATTGTCCACAGTAAACATATAGTCACCCTTGTGCAGTTGTTGATCTTTAGCGTAGAACTCACACGTGAGATTACGTAGGAATGCCTTTTGTACCACTGCAAAGTCATAGCTCATACAGTCCCATATCTGTAGTGTATCCAGTGTTAGAAACTTGTCTACATCTAAATTAGTGTTACGACTCACATAAGCGTGTAAGGGTAGCTTATCGTATAGAGCACCGTATCTGGGCAAGTAGCTTTCAATTCTAAATGCTTGACTGCGTAGACTCTTTATTGTAACCCATATACAAGGCTCATATTCACCTTGTCCCTGTTCAAAGTCATATAAAAACTCTCTGCGCACATAGCAGTGTACGGGTGGAAGGTTTGCCACTAAAAAGCTCATGATTAATCCTTTGAGTTATTTATTTGGGTATAAATATTACTATGTTCAAAGGTGCCGCTTCCATTACACAGTTTCAAGATGATGCTGTAGAAATTGACATCCAAAAAGGTGTTAGTATAGGCGCCGTTGTTGGTGTGTCTAACAGTCGTGGTACTTTGATCACTCAAGGGTCAGATAGCCTACTCTATTCAGACTTTGACTATCGTGGCCCTGCCAATCGAATCACTGCTAGAATTGAAGTTACACGGCTAAGTCGTGTACAGGACTATGTTGTACAGCTATGGGATGGCACTGAGCTCATAGGACGAAATCTAGCTGATCCCATGGCTGCTGATCTACATGAATATGTGTTTCAAGGTGATTTTAACGTAACAGCACAATTTGGACTAGTCTTAGATCTTGGGCCACATCGCAGTATTCCCAGTAGTAATCTAGTCTATATACGCAGTGTCACAGTTAAGTTTGAACAAGTCTAAGTCTACAAACCCCAACGTATCTTTAACCATAGTCGTTCGTGTGCATAGTGCAGCACGGTCAGTACTACATTAGCCCATATTGCTCCACTCCATCCTGCCCATATCGCTGTTACGCAGGTAGCTATTATGCGCCATACTATGGCTCTTACTAAGGTTCTTTTGTGTGTTTCTGTCATGGTGTCCTTGATTATTTGATTATGAGCCAATCTGGTAGCGTTGCATTATCCCAGCTTAGAGCCCAAAGTGTATAGTGACGATCGTCTTTGAACTGTAGATGCAGCTTGTAGTCACCCGTGGCTGTGACAGTATAGTCATCTATAGTTATATTGTGATTCTTTGCCCAAGTGTGTATACTAGCTCTGATCTTGACATTGTAGTGACCCGCAGCAAAGTAGGGTCTAGGCAGTTTGAATTCAATATACTTGATAGTTCTATTGATCACAGTTCGCCGTCATCTTCTTCAGTTAACCAGTAGAGTACGGCAGCGGCTATCATGGCTATGATGATCCATATTGCTTGTGTGCTGATTAGTATGTTTGGCATACTGTTCCTTTATCTTAACTTAATATAGTTATCTTAGAATTAACTGCGTAGATTATTATTAGAAAATCTCTTTTACCGTTTTTTTGGCTGCGCCGCTGCTTCGCAGCACTGTAATTGGTCTTCCGGGTGGGGCTTGATATTAGGGTCATTAAAAAAGCCCCTTGCGGAGCTTTTTGTTTAGGCCTGCGCTTCACCCCAGCGTAGAACTAGGTTACTTAGAATTGGTGATCCCTGTGTCAAGTATACGTTGATGAATAACACGTCCGGACCATTGGGGAATGTACCTCTACCGCCAATTGGAGTATTGGTTAATTCTTTCAATGGTGTTAGATCTAGTTGATCACGACCTGACTGGCCTGCAATAAACGAGAACACTGTTTCACCTGGTAATGCATAGGTGCTGCGACTGAATGCAATAGTTGAATTAGTAACCATTGGACCCTGTAGTGGTGTGCCTAGGGTTACATAGTTAGCTGACCCGCCGTTTGGTGTGCCAGTAAACGTTTGATTAACAATGTATGTACCTGCACCCCCTGTGGTACCGCTGATCTGTAGTAGCACATAGGTGTTGGCTGTGACAGATCCACCTGATAGTAGCAAGCCTGGAAGAATAGTACCTGTCACTGATGTTGGCGCAAAGGTAAAGTTTTGTCCAGTTATGGTTGTGGCTGCTACGTTTTGACTAATGCTCACTGACCATGTTGCGCCCGCTGCGTTGGCTGTACCTGATAGCTGACCAGTGATATAAGTGCCTGTGGCCACGCCTGTACCTGTTAATACCATGCCCACGTTAAAGGCTGCTAGACCACTGGTTGGAATGCCCACTGCGGTAAATGTAGTACCCACAATGGTTGAGTTAGCCGATGTAACTGCGGTGACTGCTGTAACTGTAGTTCCTGTGAATGTAACAGCAGCGGCAGTAACAATACTAGAGACTTTTGTACCGCCAGCGAAAGCTGCTGTGGTAACAAATGTTAAACTGCTGATATCATCACCTTGTTGCACAATAGCAGTATTGGCCACAGGTATGTTTACAGCACCAGTACCTAATGCTACAGGGTTAGTGGTTGTTGCTGAACCGCTGCCGTCAAAGGTCACAGAAGTACCTGTGGCAATCTGTGCAAAGCTAGGTTGACCAGTTGGAATACTAGTACTGGCTAGACTATTCCATGTAATGTTGGCTGTGTTAGTTGGATAGTTGCTTGGGTTTAGAATACCTTCAATAACCAATGCTGAGTTAGTGTTAGTTGAGCCGCCTGCGGTAATTTCAATACCCTGTAACAACAACTGCGCACGATTAATTAACTCTCTTGCACCAAGATCACCTGTAATAGCATTGCTTACGCTGGGTGCTAGACGAATAGCAAAGGCTGTGGTCTTACGTGTGCTGATTGAAACATTAGTAGCTTGATAGTTAAAGATGTATCCTCGATCTTCATCAAAACCACCGTCGCTCATAAACGCTGAACCCCAATGACTGATGTTAGGAGTGGCTGTTTGACTTACTAGCAGCACTCCGTTGCCCTGGGCATGTGCTGCTGCCGCTGCGGCTGTAAAGCTTCTAGAAGAGTCGTCTGCAAAAATACTCAGTGTCGCGGCGCGGCCAAGCCCTGTGAATGTAGTGGGCGTTTTGCCTGAGTAACTGATCAACTCGTTGTCTACATACAAGGTGCCCGATGATGGGAAGTAGGTAGTATCATTAACTGTTAATGTTGCATCACCTGACAGTGCCGTAGCAGCTAGATAAGTTCTTGGACCTTCATTAAGTACTTCATAACGCACAGGCATGTTACCTGAACGCATATAAGCTTCTCTGTTTAGATTATTGCCACGCAGTCTATGAACAGTGATGTACTTACCTTCAGGTCCACGTAGCATGTAATCAATAAAGCCTGCACCATACCATGTCCATTGTATGCCAATCATCTGCGCTCTAGTTGGATCAACTAAGTATCCGCTAGGATTAAATGCGTTACCAGTGCCATCACAACGGTCTTGATTCCATTGACTCTGAGGTACTATATAATCTATAATCTTTGTTACTTTTACCCCGGTTACACTGGTTGCGCCGCGATAGTCCGGCGTCACATATAGAGTTGTGTCACTTGCCACTGTAGACACTACATGAGTCATTCCTCGAATAACAATGCGATCACCTGCAACAAGTTGACTAGCAAATCTAGTGTTAGAGCCGTTAACTACGTTAGTATCTGTATTAATTGAAATTGTACCGGCTAGTTGGAATGTTGCGCTTCGACGACCTACTGAAAATTGCTGTCCATCGTACTGCCAGAACATGCCATTTTGATCATCAAACGTGCCTGCACGTACAGTTGATCCGGTCCAGTTCTTAACAGTTAGCCAAGCTGGACTACTAATTACACCTGTTGTTGCTCCTAGGCCGCTGGGTGCATTGGTTAGATTTGATAGTACTGTTAGAGTACGTTCGTTTGTAACACCAGTTACAGTATATGAACCGTTGTAGCCAGTTGTACTAACACCGCTGACTACAATAGTGGCACCAACTTGACATCCATGATCAACTTCATCTGTAATGATAGTTATTGTTGACCCGTCAACAGTTCCACTAGCAGTAATGCTTCGAATATCGTAATTAGGTGCAAATAACGCCGCAGTATTATAGTTTACTGCTTTACCTGACTGATAACGAATATATTTTTTACTTTGACGTATGGCCTGCAGACCGTATGCAGGACCTCCTGTACCTAGAACAACACCGCCGTCAAACGGTCTGTGACTATAGTAACAATCCGGACGACTATAAACTAATGCGGTAACTGTACCGGTAATTATACCGCTAGTTCTAGCTGTATAGGTAAAGCTCTGTACTGTAGGCACTGTTTCAACAAAATATGCACCAGAAACAATTGAATTGTTAGTATTATTACTACCGCTGCTAACAGTGACCATGACTGTATCACCTGGAATAAATCCGTGATGATTTGCAAAGGTCACTGTAACTGTGGCAAATCCAGTAGTACCTGTTATAGCAATTGGTCCTGCTATTGTTTGAGCAGTAGTAATTGCATAGGTACCGTTGCCACCAGCGCCAGTGAATGGGCTAGTAGTAGAAATAATTGTTGTACCGTCAATAACGCCAGTGCCACTTAATACTTGTCCAACAGCAAGGCCACTTGATGTACCTGCTGCTGTAAAGGTGTTGGTTGTACCAGTTAATACAGTACTAGTAGTAGTGGTGACCTGTGGAGTGCTAACAGTCCAGCTTGTACCGGATCCTGATACAATAAATGTACCCGGAACAATATTACCTCCTGATAATACCATACCTGCTGTAGGAGTACCCGGTGAGTTCACAGTGGTCAATGATGTTGTACCAGCTGTGATAGTACCAGTGAATGTTGTTGTAGCAGTGGCAATGCTACCATTAGTAGTTGACCCAACGGTGGTTGGATTAACATAGCTGATAGTTGGGTTTGTACTACCAATGCTTGATCCAGTGTAGAATGCTCCTCTACGCAATTGCGTATAAGTTGTTGAAATAACTTCACCAGCATTTGTGCCAACTCTGCCTTTAGCATAATAGGTAAATGTACTAGTTGTTGGTGTTGAGTTAACAATATATGTACCTTCTGCGCGGCCAAATCCGGTTGACGTCGCTAAGAGATTTTTAATTGTGATAGGAGTGCCTGTTGTTAATCCGTGTACTCCGCTAGTAGTAACAGTGATTAAACTGTTAGCAGTTGTTAAACTATAACTAGCATCAGTAGTAACAGATACTACAGTATAATCATTCCCAGGAACTTCAAAGACGCTGGGATAACCGCGAATTAGATTAATAGTCTGCCATTTAGTTGGTTGTAGTCCGTATTCAAAGTCAGCGTCAAGCATACTTTGTGGACTAGCAACACGCATACGTTCAAATGCGTCTGTTCCCATGTCCCATGGTCGAACAGTCTGTTCAGGTTTCTCAAATAAAATTTGTATTTGATCGCCGCTGCTCATTGAGGAAGTATTAGATGCCACTAACGTTATTGTTGTAATACCGTCTGTATTATCTAAAGTAGTTAAGAAGTTTGCATCGTTTGCTCTGCTAAATGTAACAGTAGTTCCGCTGAATGCTGAATCTGCAAAGTTATAGATAATTGTGTTTCTAGTGCTGTTGGTAATTAATAATAGTTGACTCAGGTCATACTTACCAGGAACTTTTATGGTACCGTTAAAAGGTGCAGTTAAGTTTGTACTTGGTGTAAACACATATTGTCTAATTTGACTCTTTGCCATTTAATTCTCCGTGATTCTATATTTATAGTTAAGCTAGTGCTGCTGCCATAGCAACGGCAAACGCTCTAATGTCTGTTCCGCTTATGGTCACTGCACCGCTGAAGTTTGCTGCGACACCTGTTAGTGAACCATTAATAGTTAGTGTACCGTTAGTGTAAATATTCCCACCTACGCCTACTCCGCCTGTTACTAATAATGCTTGACCGCTAGCATAGCTTGTACCTTGTGTTGCGTTAGTAAAGCTAACTGTGCCCGAGCTAGTTAATCCATTTAGTGTGCCAACGCTGGTTAAACTACTGTTAACAACTCCGCTGTTAAGTGTAGTCCCTGTAAGATTATTTGCATCAACGCTACCTGCAGATCCAGTAACACTACCGCTGATTGGATTTGTAACTGTTAAGTTGCCTAGTGTACCAACACTGGTTAAACTACTGCTAACTACATTAGATGCAAGTGTCGTATCTGTGATGTTTGCTGCTGATACACTGCCAGCAGATCCATTGATACTTCCGTCAATGGTGTTAGTTACTGTAAGTCCAATTAGTGTACCAACTGTGGTAATATTTGGTTGATACGCTGTGGTTAATGTACCGCTGATGTCACCTGCAACACTTAGCCCTGTTAGTGTACCTACACTGGTAATATTTGGTTGTGCGGCAGTATTCAACGTTCCAGTAATATTATCCCCACTGATTGTACCAGTTACATACAAGCTAATTAAAGTACCTAAGCTGGTGATTTGTGGCTGAGATGGAGTGTTTATAGTACCTGTAATAAAACCTGTAACATTTAGATTGTCTAATGTTCCAACTGAACGCAGACTTGAATTAATAATACTTGCAGGAAGTGTTGTACCTATAAGTTGATTAGAATTAATGCTAGCCCAGGTAAAATTTGTTCCTGTCCACTGTAGGTATCTAATTTGATTAGTATTAGGACTGTTGATAAACTCTGTTACATCTGCATCTGTTTGATAGGGAATCTTGTTAGCTGCGCCGCCTTCAAGATATGTAGCAACATCAGCGTGTTCAATTGTAGTAGGGAATTCTACGGTGATATAATCTAAATTTCTCCAGGTACGGATTCCGTCGCCGTATTTGAGTAATTTTGTATCGGTTTCAAAACCAGGCTCACCAAGGGCTAATACTGGATTATTATCATACCAGTTCTGAGCTGTATCTCTTTTTAATTTAATAATGGTTGACATTTAAAAATCCTTGATTATACTATATTTACCCAAACAAACGCATATAATCTAGGACCATTTAATTAAGAACATTGTACGGTGTTTATCCCATTTAAATGCTACAGAACACTCGTAGGGCTGCTGATTTTTGCATTGTGACCATGCCCATGCGGCATATCTAGGGCCAGAAAATTGCTCAAGCCATTGCTCAATTACTCCTAGACTAAAAACCCAATCTTGTTGATTTTGTTCTAGTAAAGGCCATTGTACAGTGGCTAGATATTGAAAATTGTGATAGTCAGGAAGATAATATTTGTTCATCACAGCCCCAGCTGTGATTATTTATTTGGGCAATACTTTCTCGTTTAGCTGACTGTCTAAACAAAGCTCTAGTTTTATATTCCGTCGTTCATATTGTCTAAAAGTTCTCTAAGTTTAGAACTCTCAACTTGAGATTTAATTTTAGGCACTGCAATTCCGTCAGTTGGATCTTCTTTAACTGTGCTACGCTGTTTAATTTGATTAATAATACTGCTACCTTTATTTGTAGGAGCATTATCTAATTCTTCATCGCAGTCGCTAATACGAAGGCTATCAATATCAAATTCTAAGTCAATTTTAGCACCAACTCCGCTTGACGAACGTGTTTTCATTAACTGAATTTGATAGCGGCCACGTTCACGCATAGCCCTGCTAGTAAAGATACCAAACACATTATCTGCTGTCTGAATCTTACTTAGTCCGCCTGAAATATGACTGTGATCAAACTCAACTTCTTCTACAGCGCCACGATTCAACTGTGCCGCAGTTACAAATACACAGTTCAATTCTACTGCCAGATTACGTAATTCTTCTGAAACGTATTTGTCTTTAATAAACAAGTTTTCTGCTGAAATCTTTTTACTGATAGGCATTAACAAGTCCAAGTAGTCAACTAACAATACGTCTAATTTACGTCCTGTTTTAATTTCATACTCTTTAATATAACTACGCAGATCATTGGAAGTCTTACCACTGGGCATATATTTTACCTGCATCTGTCCTGACTTCTTACCAATCATTTTAACCTTCATTTCAACTTGATCTAAGTCCTTGAAAATCTCTCTTGTTGGTATTCCTGTGAGCATACTATCGATACGCATACTAACAAGTTCTTCTGAAAGTTCTAATGTTAGGTATAGGACATTCAATCCCATTAGTGCCCAGTTACAGCCAAGATTTGCTAAGAACAACGATTTACCTGCACCAGATCCGCCAGCAAAGATGTTTAATTCGCCTCTGTTCATGCCACCGAACAATTTGTGATCCATATTCTTCCAACCAGTGCTAACCTGCCCGTTCTTATCTTTGATCTTCATTAGACGAGCTTTGGGATCAGCAAAATAGTCTGTACCCATGTCTTTAGTTAGACCAATTTGTACTGCCTTCTTGACTAATTCTTCAACTGGACCATACTCACCTTTCTCTAGCATGTCTGCTGACTCAAGGATTGCACGTTCAAGGCTTTTATGCCTAATAAATGTTTCGAAGTCACTGAGCAACCAATCAAAGTGTCGCTCATCAATGTTGTCTCCGGGGCTCTTTAAATCGCTTTTAGTGGCTGCATTAACAATTTCAAATGTTGGAAGCACACGATGTTCTTCTACATACTCATTCATAAATCTTGCAGATTCCTGTAGTCTGCGGTCGAACAATGTGTGGTCAAAGATGCTCTGACAACGAACAAACGACTGTGCATCGCTCATCATCATTTCTAAATATACTTTCTGTATGTCGTAGCCGTAATCTGTATTCTGTTTTGTTCCCATAGCTTATTATATAACCTTTTAAATAAAAACTCTAATTTTATATTCCCGTTCAAAGTTTCTAGCATCTGTTCTATCGTTTACTATTGGCTTGCCTCTGATGTTCAAGCTGGTATTAAGTAGCATAGGACATCCGGTTCGCTCGTACCATTCCTCTAAGAGTTTTCTGAATGGACTGCCATCGTTTGGAACAGTTTGTATACGTGAAGTTCCATCGTGATGAACAATAGCAGGATAAAGCTCAGGAGCCCTACAGCGAGCGACGACCTGCATATACCTACTATTACTCCAACCGTCAGGCATACAAAAAAACTGATCCACATGCTCTTCGAGTATTGCTGGAGCAAATGGTCTAAATTCTTGTCGTTGTTTAATTGCATTTACTTTTTCCTTAATATCATTGCCGCGTGGATCTGCTAATAAACTTCTGTTACCTAGTGCCCTTGGTCCAAATTCTGCCTTACCACGTGCTAATCCACATATTTTACTGTGCAGTAAATATTCAACAATCTCTGTATTAGTACACCCGTAACCCATGTCAAAGCCAAGAAAACTAGTTTCCCAACCAATGTTAGTATTAGTATGTGCTAGTACTGCGCCAATAGACGATCCTGCATCGCCAGGATTAGGCATGATCCAAGTATTATCAAAATATTGTCCAGTAGTACGGTTTGCTAGGCAATTTAATGCGCAACCTCCCATTAGCACAAGATTTTTACTCTTTGAAAGTTTTTTAGCTTTTTTTAATACTGCATGAAAGAATTCTTCATAAACTGCTTGAGTAGCACGGGCAACATCAAATTTATATTTTTCAGTTACACCAACACGCCAGTCTTTACACCCTCTATGAAGATTCTGTTTAAATGTAAATTTATCTACGTTATCAACAAAGTCGTGTTTGACTAAACTGTTAAATGTCCCATCACCGTATGCACTCATACCCATAAGAATATATTCTTCTTCGTTAGGCTTTAATCCAATACGTTGTGTCATTGCACTATAAAATAAACCAATACTATGTGGGTACCATTTACTGTATAATTTTTTAAGTTCATTTCCTTCTGCTTGCCAAATAGTAATTGTTTCAAACTCGCCAATAGAATCAATTACAACAACACATGCATTATCAAATTCGCTAGTAAAATAACCAGCGGCGGCATGACTACGATGATGAGTAGTATATTGGATAGGCGCATGTATTTCGTATCTTGCCATATAGATACTAATGTTGTTATCGCGAGCTCGCCACCCTTGTCCGGCAATAAATTGCCTAAAAGTTTTTAGTTGAGGGTTTTCGTACCAACATACTTCATTAGGATCTCCCCAACGTTTAGCGTAATTAATTAGTGCCTTATTTAGATCGCCATCATTTTTCTTACCACTAAATCGTTCACTGTGGCTGGCAAAAACTAGTTTATTATCGTCAAAAACTGCAAGTGCAGCGTCATGACTATTTGCTGATATTCCCCAAGTAATCATTTGTATATAAAAGGATCTCGCTTACGTAGCTCTGCTAGTTTACGGCGATACTCTTGCCTTTCTTTAAATTTTCTAAATGGCCACATCAATAAATCAAATATCTTATTCATTTGTGTTAATCCAAGTTTTCATGCGTAGTTTGATTTTTAAATCAGTGGATAATTTGTTATTTACAATCATCCATAACGTAGTAACACGCCCGTAATGTTTAACTGCATCGTTAACATCTTTAATTCCAGGAGCCCAATCAGGCATGCTTACTGTCCAATTGAGACCTTGATGCAACATCTTTTCAACTGTTTCTAAACCTGCTGTATCTCTATCAGGTACTAGAATAACTTCACGCTGTAATTGATTTATCAGTAAATGTTGCCCCGCTTTAATTTCTGCACCCAGTAATGCAATGCCGTCAATGGCAATAGCATCAAAGGGCCCTTCAGTAACAACAACAAATTGCCTATCGTTAGTTTGTCTATCTAAGTTAAACACATAGCCAGGTTGTTGCTCACTAATATATTTAGGTTTACCTTCTAAAATTCTTCTAGCAGTATACCCCACTATTGTGTCTCTATAAAAGAAAGGCACAATTAATCTGTTTTCAAATCCAGGTTCTTCTGACCAATAAAAGGGATAATCTTCCAAGTATAAATTTCTACTAACAAGATATTCTAATACATTTAATAGTTGATCTGGCGGATCATCTAAATATGTAGCAATAGGTTCTGCACCTAATGGCAATGCTCTAGGACTAAATGTAGGAACTAGAGCAGCCATTTGCGCTGGTCCGTCTTCTTTAAGACGTAGTGCTTCAAATGTTAGTTTAGTTATAGTATCGTCTGGTATGTGCAAAGATTTCATCAACTGCTTCATCTTTGCAGTTATAGGTCTACCAGGTTGCCAACTAGCTTTGAATTGACAATTAAAACAATGGTATGATATTGCATCTCCGCCGTTTACTATAAAGCCGCCACGCTGCCTTTTGTCATCGCAACAAGGTGCGTTGAAGCTGATCCAACCGCTTGGAGTTTGTTTCCGTTTGGGAGGTAAGTAGGCTAGGACAGTGTCGACTATTAGACTCATAGCCTATTATAACAGATTGCTATTACTGTGTCAAGCGTTGAAAAACTCAATAGTAAAGCTAGTGACCTTGCCGGTTGTCATTCTTGGATCCTTGCTGTAACATACTCGTAGATACGTATATCCGGTTATATCAATGTCTGAAAATGTATGGCTAGTATCGGTAGGAACTACAGTTTGGTTTGCTATTTTTGTACCTTTATAGGTAAAAGATTCGTTGCCAATTACTGTGTCTTTAGTGGCTTCTACCCATACGATACCTTCAAGTTCGTCTAAGGATACTAAAATTTCTGCTAGAGTAGGCGGCGTTGCCTCTCTAAATTTTAACGGAACAGCACTGCTAGTGTAGGTAATGGTAGTATTGTTAAAGTCTCCAACACCATAAAAATCATCATAAACTTTTGAATCTCGAATCAAGGGCATGGCATTGCCAATTAGTTCAATAGTTCCAGTAGCACCAAATCTAGTGTCACCGTAGAGCATAATGTCGTTGCCATTTTTTAGAGCGGTAACACTAAATCTTAAAAACTGATCTTCAAGATCTACTAAATCTTCCTGAGGAATGGTTACTGTAGCGATTCCTTTAATAGTATCGCTAGGAGTTAATGTATACGGGCTATTTGGCAATTCGTACCCTGCTTGATCCATAACATTTAGTTGTATATTTGTTATTTCTACTACATCCCCGTCGTTGATTACTTCTAGTGTAAGACGCTTTTGATCGGCATTTTTAATGTCGAACTCTAAGGTATTATCAATACCATTGTAAATTTTAATTTGTCTCTGATACACGATTGTCCACTCCGTAGGAAAAGCTGCCAGATCAGCAAGTAACTGTATTCGATTCTTTAATAAATAAGTTGAAATTTTTTGCATTTGGCAAGCCTTTAATAGTATTTATGGTAAAATTAAGAGAAAATATACAAGAACAATTACCCTTTATTTCTGTCATAAACTACGGTGACGAAGAATATGTGGGCATTATTATCAATCAAGATCAGTTTGTAACTAGCTTTTACGACCTAAATGCTATTCGTACTCCTAACGAACAAACTGTATTTTTAGAGCTCGGAGAAACATGGTGGTGGGAATCAAACAGACAAGTTCCGATCAACATATTTTTAAGACTACAGATTGAGCCCTTTAGATATTCTATTAAGACATTTAACAGTAAGGATGTTAGAATTGTCCTAGGACCAGTAGTTAACTTAATGAACTTAACACTTAAACGAATCAAACGTAAAAGTGTTCAGCTTGTAAGAAAAACTCGTTAATTGTATCCGTAGCTTATACTTTCGCAGATTAAGTTCATTTGTACGACAATGGCTACAGCATAGGCTACAGCATGTGCCTTCTTAAAGTAATAATCATCACCTTCTGGTTTTACCCAGACTTCTCTTAATACTGTATCCCAATCTTTTCCAATTAGATGTCGTTTCGCTGGGCGTATCATCCCAAGTACTGCTGCTAATTGCTCGATAGATTGTGGAGCCATTTCTCTTAATATAGAACCATGCCCGTTGACGTGGAAAAGCAAGTCGCTGAAATCGTTTTGTAATAATAAGTCCCATAGAGGCTCTGTCTCCATTAATTCTTTAAGATGTGCCTCATCTTTTACACCTTTATACACACTAACATTAAGAAAATCTATCTTAAAATACCCACGTTCTTCGGCAGATTTATAGTCGATAGTACTTAATCCAGTGATAGGATTGTGCGGAATGCTAGTGCAATATATACCAGTGTTGTGTTTTTTAAAATGACCACTGTCTTCTATAGCTGCAACAGTATGCTTGAATTTTTCAAGTGCTACAGTTCTATCTGCAAAGTCGATATCAATATCAGGCATTTTTTCTTTCCAGTTTTTTCCAATTAGACGGGCCTGCTTGAGGATCTTCGTGTCCTATATAATGCTCACCTGTTTCTAAATCAATCAGCATCCATTTCTGAGGACACTTAGTATGGATTACAAGTTTCACAGCATTATCTGTTTCTGGTACTTCTCTTCCGTCTCTTAGTAGTCTAGTCTTCAATGCTTTATCTCACTTTCAAATAATAACAAAGGAAGATTTTCTTGTAGAAAAGTTGCATAGGCATCAGCTTCTTCTATATTTCCAAAGCCGTTAAATTTTACGTAAACAGAATTATCTTCTTCGCTAACGATAACTTCAAGATCAAGTTGCAGAGCATCTTGCATATTTGACGGCATTATATTCATAAATTTACTTCCTTAAGAACATCTCTAACTAGTTCAACATCAGCTGATTGTTTTCGAAACTTTGTTTTCCAGAATGGCGGATCAATTACCGGGCTAATTGCATTAAGTTGCTCATCGTTAAGTTGTGATAGCATGGTCTTACCTGCTTGACTATTTAATATGATCCAAGGACTAACTTTACCATCTTTAATATCAAACATTGCTCGATTAGCACTAACGTAGTTAAAATAATGATGCCACACTGCATTATTTTCATCGGCCCAAGACATCATATGTTTTACAGATCGTTCTAAGGCTGTTTCAACCGATTCAGTTTTAATTAGTTCTAAAACATATTTGTCGTATAACTCATCTCTACACCAATGGTCTAGTTTTACATTACTGGTTACTACCCAATCAATATAATGATCTGGATAAAGAGGATTAACATTACTAACAAAACTGCCAAACTTGACAAACGCATTATAGTAGGGGCTCCTTGCAAATTCTTCATAGATTTTTATTCCGTTGAATTTTTGCATCAATTGATAAAATCTAACAAACGCTTGATAACCAATTAATACATGTTTTTCATCTCGTGCTAAATGCCTACGCTTTTGTTCACACATATGAACAAGCATAGTTTTTTCTTTCATGAATCCGCTATTACAATGCGGGCAGATAAAATCTTTCTTAATAGGTTTCAATGCAAGTTTCACTGTTATTTGAACATCTTATCAATTTGTTTATCTTCGTAACCATGTGATCTAGCCAGTGCTTTTAATTCCTTAGTATCCATTATCTGTGCCAGCATTTCGAGTTCGTCTTGCTTACGATTAGGATAAATTTCCATTAAAAATTTAGAAGCTTTGGTATCACCTTTCTTCTTTTTAAAACCAATCCATTCATGGAAGAATATCTTTTGATTGTCCCAGCTGCACATACAAAGTAATTGCCATAGCAGTTTAGGATGCTTCTGAAGATCATTCCAATGTTTGTTAAAGTATTCGTTAACAGTAATAACAAAGTGTTCTTGTTGTTCTCTGCTTTGCCCTTTGACATTGCTAACATATCGATTAAGAATAAAAAATTCGCTCTTTAATGCTTTGCGTTGAGCATCATCAATGTCGTCCCAAAAACTTCTAGCACCTAAATCTATGGCTGCTAGTTTTTCTTTTAATTCAATTTTGTCACTCATACTGGATTGTCCTTGCTTAAACGATATATCATTATAGCACGATCTAATGCCTTTTGTAAAGCAGGATTGGTCTTTGCTTCTCGATGAATTTCGCCCCACAGTTTACTTTCCATTATGTGATCGTGTACAGGACGACCGTCACTGGTACGAGGATCAAACTTTGGAGGATTAAACGGATCGTACTTGTATCCAACTAAATGACGATCCACTTGACCACTTTCACGGGCATAGATTTCATCACCGTTACGTTCGTATACATAAGTTACTCCAGGCTTAAGGGTTCCCATTATAGGTTATTCCGTATTGTTGATACAGCCATTTTACAAATTCTTCTAATGTTTCAATTTCATTAGCATCGTAAATTTGATCTTTAATGTAAGCATCAACACCAATCTTTACACGTTCTAAAAAGTCTTTGTCTTGCATTATTCCTCCTTGGGTACTAGTCTTGCATCAAAGGCCATAACAGTTCTGTGACCTTGACCTTTCCACGGATATACTGTATGTGGAAGGTGACTTGGAAACACAATTACTGTACCAGGGGTTGGTGTATATTTCCAAGTGTCGTTCATAATAAACTTACTAACATCTTTAGTCTGTGGCAGTCTAAATAGAATTTGACTGTCGCTGGGCTTACTACTAATATCTAATTCTGGGGCACTGATGTAGATGTTTCCGCTGAGATTTCCACCAGGATGACTATGCATTTCTTGATAGTCCCCTTGATGTTGACGAATAGTCCATACACTAGTAACTACTGGTTTACACAGTTTTAGATCTTCAGTGCCTGACTGCTGACTAACAATTTCCATGTAACCTACGCAAATAGTTTCAAGCCACTTAATTAGCCAACTAACATCAATATTTAATGCATTCGGATATACATGTATCTGTTGTCCTCCTCTAATACTAATCAAAGGATTGTCTGCATCGTTAAGATCTGGGCGACTATGTAGCATTTCTACTAGGCTATAAATCTTACTAAATTCCACTGGCGGCACAGTATCGATAGCTAATACTGTAGGTTGGAAGTAGGCAATTTTTAGTGTCATAATATTTTATCTAGTTGAATAATTTCACTTTGACGACTGATTTCTTTAACAAAATATGCACAGTCTGGTTTATCTCCTTGACGAGTAGGGGTTGCTAATAGCTGTCCATTTTTCATCTTTGGAAAATACCATTTTACATCATTATAAAAATTTATAATTTCAATTTTCTTAAAATCTAACTTAAATGAACTTATTGGATTGAATACTAGTGCTTCAAAACCTCTATCGTTTAATGAAGTTAAGGGTAAAATTTCAATATCACAACTGCTAGAACTATCTCCTACAGCAATTGACCAATCTAATGGCATCGTTACTTCATCTTCGCCTATTCTTAGAACCATTGCAGGCGCATTAAAAGATTCTAAGAAAATTAATGGCATAAAAAAGAAATCTGGTTCTATAGGATTACTATTATCAAGTACAGCGAATCTTGTATTTTCATCTACCTCATCTGGTAAATTGTTCAGTGAGAACGTTTGGTTGTCTAATGTTAATATTTGCATAATTCCTTATTTGTGCCAGTCTATCTTGTCCAACGTGAACGGATACTTAGCTTCCTTATAAAACTTTTTTCTCTGTGTGAGGTGACGTTTAGCATATTTGCACGTCGACGTAATGTCCCAGATCTGTACGAAGTCTTTGTCTTCTGCTTTTCTAATGCCTCGCCCAATGCTTTGTATAACGCGGACAAAGCTCTTTCCGGGTTCAAGAAGAACCAGATTAAAAATCCTTGGGATATTAATACCAACAGCGGCCACGCCGTAAGTCGCCACAGTAACCTTGTTATCATTTGTCGCATGTTCTTTATATTCCTCTTTACGTTTTGTTCCTTTAACTTCGCCGGAAATAAACACAGCGCCGTCAATCATTTCTGTTAGTAATTTACCTGTATCAATCCTATTGACTAATATTAATGTATTACCTGTATCAGATAAACTTTTAGTAAGTTGGCTGATATAGGTCATCCTATCTTTATTTGTAACGAGATATTTTAACTCGTCTGTATAACTCTTAAATTCTGGTAAGTCAATTAATTGTAGAATATTGACGTGCAGATTACTTAAGATTCCCATCTCTTGTAATTCATGTGCTTTAATACCGCCGACTACTGGTCCTATGCTGGCAAATATAGGTTCCGCTTCAAAAGGATCTTTAGGAACTGTGCCTGTTAATCCCCAACGAATAGGTGCGTTACATAAGTTTTGTGTAAGTAAGTTCTTTAATACCTCAGCCTTTGCCATGTGTACTTCGTCGACAATAACTGTTTCTACACCATCTAAGAATTCTGCTAGTGTTAATATTTCTTGTTCGTAATTTTTACTTTTCTTATCTAACACATTGAGACTTTGCCAAGTGCAAATAGTGTGAGTCTTATTCAAATCCTTACGATCGCCATAATATACACCAACATCTAAACCAACATTAACAAAATCTTCTTCTGTTTGTGTAACTAGATCTTTATTAGGAACAATGACAATAGTACGTCCGTATTTTTCTGCACAATGACTTAGTGTTGCAGTCATAATTGTCTTGCCTGCGCCAGTCGCTACTTCTTGCAACGACTGTGTATTTTCAAAAAATCTATTGACAATTTCTACTTGATCGTCACGTAACATAATAGGCTCGCCGGCAAAACGATGTCCTTCTGGCCATACCTTGCCCATATCTGCCCAAAAAGAATTTGTTACTTGTTCAAAATCAATTTTGCTAGTAGTTCTTAGATCGTCTAGCTCGTCAATCTCAATATTGTTATCAGTTAAAATTTCAACAATTTTAGGTAATTGACTTAGATAACCATTGCCACCAAGACCAAATAATGTAGTTGTACCATCCCATCTGCCAAGTTTATAGGCAGGATGATATTTCGCATACGGTGCTTCGTATTTGAAATTATTTGATAGTTTACGACGAATTTCAACACTAAGTCCTTCTAACTTAATATTCACTTCGTCTCTAATGATTAACTTACAGGGCATATTGTTTTAATATAAAGTCTGATAGTGGTTGTTTAGCATTATAGTATACTATCAAATCACAATCATTGCAATACACAGATGTCTTATTATTTTTCAAATTATTTGTAAAGCTAACCACAGCATGAGGTTGCCACTTTTTGTTAATAAAAAATTTTGGTAATTTTCCACTCATGACACACGCAACTTTAGTGGTTTCGTCAAGAAAAGCGTTGAGTTGATTGTCGGCAATATACTGATTAAATTCTTTTCCACGTTCGTTGTTGTCATATCTAAAATACACACCAATGCCGTCTGTGATATTATTTTTGTTTAATGCTTGTATTAGTTTTTTTAAGTCGCTAAGACTGTTTTCATCAGAAAAAGAGGAAAAAACCACCATGATAGGAAATCTGTTTAGCTCGACTAATGATGCAATAACATCTTCTAATGGATGTAGGGTAGGATCGATCCAAATTTTAGATTGTTCTCGATCAGCAATGAAATTTGTTAATCTGGTATATGTTATTTCTGGATGAAAATTGTACTGATACCGAATTTTTCGGTCTTGTAACCATAAATTTTCAGTATTTTCTGAGGTGCCTAGTTCTGTTGACAACTTTTCTAAAAGATGTTGATCAGTAGTTGAATCAATCTCAAACTTTTTCAAAAAATCTTGTCTGTTCCAACTTTTAATGGTTTTATAAAAACCTAAAATTTCTTCGGAAATGGTAAAATTTTGGAATTTTAGTGTTTCTATTACAAGTACTACATTTTTTTCAGTCAACAGCATGGTATATTTTCTGTTTGTGTCAAACATCAATGTGCCGTCACATTTTCCTGACATTGACTGAATAATTTTTTTGAGATTTGCTGAATATGTAAATTCGATCTCAATAACTTTTTCATCGTCTTCTCGAAAATTTAGTGAAATTTTCCGAAAATGTTCAATATATCTAAAAGCTCTGGACCACTGGGGTACTTGTAGTGTAAGATTAAATTTTTCACCAACAAATTGAAAACTTTGCGAATTTTCTTTAAGAATTTTTAATGTTAGTGTTGCTTGATTCTCAGAAATAAAGTCAGGAGTTCTAACTAATCTTGAAATATTTCGTAAAATCCGGAAATCTCGTCGAGGAATAGGAGGATTGACATTTTCAAATCCGTATAGTGATAATTCTGCTAGTAATTGATCAACAGTAGTCATGCTTTAATTATAACATATTAACTTGACCATGTCAAGAGATTATAGGGTCGCGTCTTCCATTCCGGCTGTTCGCAATTTTATCACATTTGATAGCTGCCACTGTTTAATGTCTAGGGCTTTGATAATACCTAACCACTTATTGCGTAATAAGGCAAATTCATTGATGATTTTTTCAAAATCAACAACGTCGGCCTCTCCATCTACAAACTTTTCACAGTCCCTAGACGTCAAGGCACGTTGATAATTTTCAAGATATTTACGAAAATGTTGACTACGAAGACGTCGAAGCTCAATATTAAGATATTCAAGGACAGCTTCAATTTCTTGTAGCTGATTAAATCGTTGTTCCACAATACCGGGCATACTGGCAGCTGCCTTCTCTATATTTCCCGTTATACGGGCATCTACTTTTGCTGCCTGTAGTTCGGCTTCATAGTATTCCACAGCATCTGGTATATGACTTATGTCCTTGCTTATCTTAGTATACCACATAATTATTCGTCGTCTTCCCCGTAGTCGTAATCTGTTTCTTCTTCGTCGGTATCATCAAGATCTTGATCTAAATAGTAACTAATAGCATCGTCTAGAGTATCGTCAAACCCGGCTGCTGATCGTATAGTGCCATCACTGATACCATAGTCTGCTAGTAGGTCAACAAATCGTTCCGCTGCGACATCTTGTGTTTTTTTATCAAGATACTCTTTGAACAGCATCCAGATATCTGCTATTTGATTCTCATTCATTTTCGATAGGCTCCTCTTGTGGAATAGTTTTAATTGGTGATATATGGAATTTCTCCATTATCATATCTAATTTATCATCTTTCCATTCTTTTCTATAAAATTTATGTGCTTCACCTGTTTCCGGATCAATCCACTCTAGTCTATTACCGGATTGTTTTAGCAAGCCTGCTTTTTCAAACATATCCACTAATCCACTGTAGGGATTCATACCTGTTTCGTAAGGGATTTTAACTTGTAGTGTTTCAAACGGCTTTGCGTAACGTGTTTTCATAATCTTACATGCGGCACGAATACCGTTGACTTCTGATACTTTGTTACCATCCTCATCCTCTTTGAGTTTGAGTTTTTTCATAGCAACAACAATACTACTTGCATACACGAAACCTTGACCTCCTGAAATTTTATCATCCGGGTCAAACATATCTTGACTTGCGTATGTGTGATTAGTGCAAACTAACCCAACATTAAAATTACCAAACATGTTAACACAGTTACGAACAAGTGCTGTCAGTGCTTTAGGCTTACGACCCATGTCACCTTTAAGATCGCCTGCTTCAAATTGATTAACGTCAGTTGGGGTAAGTAGCATACCTAATGAATCGATAACAAACAACACTTTAGGACGTTCTTCCATTGTTTTATACTCTTTCATGAACTCGTTGATAGTTTTTGCAACATCATCAATCATAGCCATGTTAAGTTTTAACAACTTTTCTTCACTGGTGTCAACGCCCAATGCGTGTAGCCATTTTTCATCAAGCGCATTTTCACTGTCAATTAAAATACAATAAATGCCTTGGTCTTGTGCATTCTTGATAATATTACCAGAACAAATATATGACTTGCCAGCACCTGATTCGCCAGCAAATACAGTAACTTTACCCAAAGGAATACCTTTGTTAAAATCTCCGCTAATAAGATAATTGAGTGCAAAATTACCTGTGCTGATCCAATCAGTTGGATCATTAAAGCCTACTCCTAGGCCATCAATACTCTTAGTAAGAGTTTTTCTAAATTTACTTAGATCAAATGCTTTAGTTGCCATAATTTTTCCTTAGTTAAGTTATAATATATTATTAGTAGTCATTTGTCAAAACTTTTGACTATCTGCCTGCTTGTGCCTTTAATTTATTTTTATACATTTCGAACAATCTTGTTTCATGATCCCAGAAATCTCCAGTTTGTGAATAGATTACACTAGCTGGTTGATTTACCATTTTAGAAAAATCAACTCCTGCTGTTTTAAATGCACCTAACACCCACATTGAAACTCTTGATTGACTGTTAATATATCTGTTCAATTTTCCAGCTGCTGTGTATGCTTTGGCGTAGGTCATATCTCCCCACTTCCAATGATACGGTAATTTAGGGTTTGGCCATGTTATGCCAGTAGCGTCTGATTCTACTTCCCAAGTTCCTTTTTTCTCATCCATTAACATCATTAATGGAGTAAACCAAAAGAATCCTATCTTAGTTTTTAAAAGCCAGTCTGCCGTTGCTTGCAAATCTTCTAAAGTTTCTGTAGGAAATCCTGCAATAAAATGACAGTCCATGTGTGTGTTTATCCACTTATCCTGTAGTTCTAAAATAAAGTCTTTGCCTCGTCTTGCACTCCAAGGTTTAACTGCTAGTTTAGCACTTTCAGTATGAAATGATTCGATACCCATCAATGCACCACGTTGACCACATTCGTGTAATATGTCTTGTGTATGCGGATGTGCATCTAGTAAATCAGCTCTGTTATAAGATAAAAACTCTAATTTAAATGGTAATTTCTCGTACACTTTTGCTAGATTTTCAATGCGGTTAACATCTGCATTAAATGTTTCGTCAATAAAATAATAACTAGTAGTTCCAAATTTTTCATACATTTCTGTAAATTCGTCAACCATTAGATCAATATTTTTTTCAAGTGTGCCAGGCTTTTTTCCTAAATTAGGGTCTCTACAAAATGGACATTTAAAGATGCAACCTCTTCCCCATTCAATAGGTAAGACTTCTCCGGGCAATACACAGTCGTGTTCTTTGTAAACAAATCTATGTGTGCAAATATCAAAATTAGATCGACGTAATTTTACTGAGAATGATTTCTCACTTAATTCATCTGCAAGTTTTAACAAACTGTCTTCGGCAAAAGAATCATTATTAATAAAATCAAATAATGTAATGTTGTGCTTATAAACACCGCCACCACCAACTATTGTTTTTACTTTTGGATATTGTTGTTTTAATTCTGTAATTGCCGTTGCAATATTTTCAGGTACACCGTCGTCTCTTCTGACTCTCATCCCTAAAGAATCATCGTAACCGGTCCACATACTAGAACTAGCACCAATTAAAATCGTAGAATCATCTATAAACATCTTTGTGTACTCTACTAGATCTTCAGGTGAAAATAAATGCGTAAATTCAATGACTTGACAAGTATACCCGTGGTCTTCCAACCACCTTGCTAGATTATAACAGGCAACGGGCCGCCAAATTAATGGACGGTGGCCAATTTGACTGTAAAGAATAATATTAGCCATTAAATTGCGTAGTTTGTTTGGATGATAAGGTCCCAGTATTTTTCTCGAGCCTTAATTGCTTTTAATGCTGCATCAGTTGCTTCTTGATGCTTGGTAGGATCATCGCCGCAGAGTTCTTCTAAAAGTTTTCTTGCTGCTGGCCCATGCTCATTACTATCAACTTCTACATGTCTAGCCAAATACCAGTTGAATATAGAACTAGGTGTGTCCACTGCTAGTAATTGCTCTAATACTGATTGAAATTGGTCTGGAAGTAAGTCTTCTCTGCCAAGTGCCAACGCTGCACAAATAATCCAAGGTTTGTCACTGTCAATAAATTCCTTAGTAACAGACATGAAATATTTTGCCGGAGATGGAACATTAGGATGTTCTAGTGCGTTATCCCACCCAATTGTTTGAACTAATTCAGGCCACTGTTTAATCCAACTAGTGTCCATTTTTAATTCTTCCATGGCAAGAATATAACTTTCAAAATGACTAGCATACCCGTTGCCGTCAGAAGTTATGTCGCTTTCTTCACCTAGTACAATTTCATTTACCCATCGTCGTGCAGATGCTGAGTACTTCGGATTCCATGTAGATCCACTTGGTGCCAAATGCTGTTGCAGTTGCTTAGTTAGACACATGAAGTCCCATACTGCATATACGTGGTTCTTCATAAAGACCTCTAGATCTTCAACACATCTAATGCTTTGTCTTGAAGTTAGCGGATGTTGACGAAGTTTCCACTGGGCGTTTTCGATTAGTTTCCAGTCCATAATGAGAACTCCAGCGTAGGGACTAGGTCCTTAGAGGCTGGAGTTGTGTTATGATTACTTCTGACGATTGCGGATCATTGCAAGAATATCTTGCGCACGATCGCCTGATGCCGGCGCTGCCTCTGCTTTAGGAGCAGGTGCTGCCTTGGCTACTGGAGCAGGTTCATCATCAAAGTCATCGCTGACTGTTGGTGCTGCCGCTGCCTTTTTAGCAACATTAGGATCACCAGTGTTTGAGCTAACGCCTGCTGGACGGAAATATTGTCCCCAACGTTCCATGTCAAATGCTTCACCATCAACTGATGCTTCAAACATTTCTTTGATAACTTTAACTTCAACATCGCCTGGTTTCTTAGGCAAGTAGTCTTTCAAACTAAACAAACCATGTTGTTTAACTGCGTCTTGTTCTACGTCACTTAATGGACGAGTTTTACGACTCCACTTCGATGTTGAGTAGTCTGCGTAGCCTCCTTTGCTGGTTTTGATTAATTTAAAATCAACGCCATTAACAAAGTCAGTTGGCAAGTCTTCCATTTCTGGATCTAACAATGCACCACGGATTAGTTGGAAAATCTGAGGTCCGATGATAAATCTACGGATTGGATTTTCTGGATGTTCTTTCTCGCCTAGGCCGTCATCTGTAACGAAACCTTGGAAAATATATGAACGTTTCTTCCAATACTTACGACCCATATCTTCCAATGCTGGGTCTTTAAACCATGCACGTACTTCACTAAGGATTGGACAAGTTTCGTTGTACATTTCCATGCAAGGTACATTTACAATGGTTTTCTTGTTGTCAGTTTCGCCTTTGATACCAGCGAACTCCAACTTGATCATTGCACGTTCTACCCAGAAAAATGTGTTGTCTGTATTGCCATCGGGTAAGAATCGTACTACAGATTCATCCCCTTCTTTGAGATTCCAGAACGGGTAAATTGAGTTATCACCACCTGTTCTTTCACCACCGCTTGTGCGGGTTTCTTGTTCTTTAAGTTTTGCGCGAATTTCAGCTAACGATGCCATAATGAGCCTCCTATTTTGTTATGCCTTTTATTTGCCTATATTGTTTTACACCTGTAAAACAAAAAGTGCATATACTAAGTATACGCACTTTTATTTATCATTGCAAGAGATTTTCTATTTAAATTTGACTAATTTCACCAATCGTCGTCATTATCGGGTTGAGCAGTTGGTTGAACTGTTCGAGTAGTTGTTGGTGCTGGTGCAGTTCGACTAACAACTGGTTGGGCTGCTGCGCCGGTTGGCGCTGGCGGCAATGCTGCTACATTAGCGGTTACATCTTTAAATTCGCCACTAGTCCTACCTGCTGCTAATGCTGCTCTACGCTGTGCCGGAGTTGCATTTTGTAATCCTTTTGCTGCTAAGAATTGTTGCATGGCTGCTTGAGTAGCTTGGGAATCTTTTTGTTGTGCAGCTAATTTTGCCTGACTCCATGCTGCCATTGCCGGTGATGTAGATTGAGTTGTTGTGCCGCCGCCGGTAGTTTGCGTAGTATCAACAGTTTGACTTTGCGACCAAGATGACGACATTTCAGCTTCTTTCAAACCTGATAATTGTCTTATTCTTAAAAGCTCATCTATTTTCATTTTACCAGTCGTCGTCAGTTGCTTGTGATCTTGGTACAATATTAGGATTTACTTGTTTTGCAGCAGCTCTAGCTTTTTCAAACTCTGCCTTAGCATTAGGATATTTGTTAAATTTTGGATCCATTTCAATATCGTCGTCCCATGCCGGTTGTGGTACTGCTGGTTGTGGTGCTGTCTTTTGTTGTGCAGGTGCTTGTGGTTGTCCGCTGTATTGTTGTTGAGCAGCTTGATATGCACCTGTTCTTTTTGGAGCATATTCGTCAGGAGTAGCAGGTGGCGTTGTTGTTGCTTGTGTAGGTTTTGCTACAGGTGGTTTAGTTCCCGGTGCCGGTGGTGTTGTTGCTGGCGGTGGATAAGCGCCTGGTGCTGCTGTTGTTGGTCCTTGTGGTCTCGCCGGTGGTGTTGTTTGTCCTGCTTGAGGTGCAGCAGGAGGTGTAGTTCCTGGTGTTGGTTGAATACCTGCAAGTCTTTGTAGCCTTGCTTTTTCTTGTTCAGCACGACGAGTATCAACTTTTGTAGCACTTGCGGCCATACGTTGTTGTATTTGAGCACGTTGTTGAGCACCAATAGCATCCATTTCAGGATTATCAGTCGGCGGAGCATTATTTAGATTAGTGAACATATTATTCACTCTACCAGCCATATTAGTAGGTCCGGCTTCTTTTACACCAGATAATCTTAAAATATCGGATGTTTCTTTTACGGTTGCATCATTTTGAGCTAACTGTTGATCACTATAACCACGTTTCTTAAGTTCAGTTGCAGCTTCTAATGATTGTTTTTGCATAGTGTCAATTACTTGTTTAGTCTTTGGATCAGGTGTTTGTTCACCAGCCGCAGATTTAGTAGATTGTAAGGCAGTTGCTATCTGTGTATATTTTTGATATAGCGAATTAGTATCCATCTTAGTTACATCAGTTGTGTTAACCGGTGCTGGAGGATTTGCTGGCTTTGGTGCTTCAGGAGGAGGACCTCCTGGAGTTGTTGGCATTTGTGGGGTAGTAGCGCCAGTCTGTCCGGCCGGTGCTTTGGCTTGTGTGTCTGTTGGTGCGTCTACTGGTTCTTCTGCTTCTCTTAAATAATCTTTAAATGATTTCATCTTAAACCTGCTATACGTAGCATCGCAGTTAGATCTGCACTCTCTGAAAAATCAGAGCCTTGACGGCTTTGTGCTTTTTCTCTTACACGATCCATTGCAGTATCTTGGCGGGGCATTGAAGTTCCAGCTAATTCAGTTACTCTATCTAATTCTGAACGATCCACTGAGTTAGACATTTTCTTCATACGTATTTCTTCATGCATTCCGTGAATACGACTAATGATATGTTTAGCTACGTTACCTGCACCTTCGCCAAATTCTTTTTCAGCAGCAATACATACGCCAGTTTCGCCTTTAGGAAAAGCACCAGCTTCTCTATCGTAGAATGATTTTACAAATTCTACAATTTCACGGGCACTAGCTGGTTTACGATGTTGCATATCTTCTTCGTCCTCAGCCACTGGAGCCGGAGGTGTTTCTGCTGGCACAGCAGCTTCTGGAGGTACTGCTGCTGGAGCAGGTTCAGCCATAGGAGGTGCTGCCGGAGGTGCTTCTGCCGGAGCTGGCTCAGGAGCTGGAGCAGGTGCCTCACCTTCGACTGGGAAGGTTAATTTATCTAAAAGATCTTCGTGATTAGTTTCAACCCAACCTTTAATTAATGAATTTAAATCTGTTTCGGCAGGAGCATTATCTAATACTTTATTGAACTCAGGATCATCAATAATGCCTTTTAAACTCATTTTAGCATTAGTACCGTCTTGTCCTACTGTTAAATTTTGAGAAAGTAGACCATTTAATTTTTCAATCGCTGCTACTTGTACTTCTTCGTCCGAACTTGTTAAGTCGTCATTTTCAGAAACAATGTCTTCAAGTGCATATTCAAACTCTGAAAATTCTTTAATATCTTTATCATCGTCGTGATCGTGATCATCACATTCGCAATCATCCACTGGTTTGTGGCAATCATCGCATTTTTCTTCTGAGTCTTCGCCTAGAATGTCTTCTGGTGAAAGAACAGTTACTCCATTGTTTTCACCTACTAGTTTATAAATGTAAGGGAACACATCTTTTAACGCTTCGTTAAAATTACGTACAGTTAACTTATCAACCCAATCATTAACTGTGTCTTCTGGAATATTTTGTGATTCTGATTGTGTAAATGATTCTACAAATGAATTGTAATGTGTGGCGTTTTGTAACTGATGAATTTCTTTTTTAACTTGTTCAATACGTTCAATGACTTTATCTGTAACGGAACCCATTGCTTCTGATATTTGATCTTGACGGCTAACATAACCTTTAAAGAAACGTAGTTTTGATAATTCTTCTGAAAGACCAATAACATGTTGCCCAATATCATCATACGGAGTACCACCGTGTGCTACGTGTTGAGCTAGAGCTCTTGCACCATTAAGATGTTTGTGTGGGTATAGGAATCGTTCACCGTTGGCATTTTCAATAAAAATACTTTCAATGTGTAATGTACGTCCAGCTGGATTATCATAATTTACATTCTGTGAATGTCTAACAATAATCTTAGCTTCTCCTACGTCTTGGAAACTAGTTCTATTAGTTCCTCTTAATTTACTTTCGGTCATTGTACCTTCTCCGCTATTCTTAGCTAAAAATCCGTAATCTCTTTTATCTAAATTAGATTTAACAAGATCTCTTGGATTAAATTTTAATAATCTTTTTCCGGCAAATTCGCGCAACGATCTTAAAAAGCCGTACCATTCGTTGACAACATTTTGAGGTTGATCTTCTGCTATGTCATTGCTGTACATAACAGTCATGCCGTCTTCTTCTGACAGCTCAATAGATACTGACCCTAAACTTACACCTTCTTTTACATAGTCAAATTCGAAGAAACGTGCATTACCAATCTCTTTATTATTGGCAATAACTGCACCGGACTCGTCGCCTAATTGTATTTGAGGGAAGCGAGTACGGATTTTTCCGAATAACTCTTCTGCGACATTATTTAAATTTGCGTTCATGTTGTATTTAGCCCAAGCCCGTTGAAATGAATATAGGCATTGGTGGCTCAAAGTCCTGCTCGTCCCAGTTGTCTGCGCTGCTTATAGTTTCAAAAACTCTAGGATCCCAGTCAGCTAAAACTGCACTCATACGTACTGCTAGCAATAGGGCACTGACTAAGTCGTCATATTCTCCCGTTTTTGCTTTAAAAGTAACACCTGTAGCAACGAATGCCTTAAGCTCTGATATCAAAGGTCTGCTGTGCATCTTAAAAGTACCTTGCTCAACTAGATGTTTTAGCCTAGCACATGCAGAAATTTTACTTTTATGAGTAGTATTAAATCCTTTGCGGAACTTACGTACATGCCCTTTACGTATGGGTTCTGATACAAACATTCCTGGAAAATTTTCTTCTCCTACATCTCTAATACAAACTAATCCTGCTTCGCCGATGTTATTATTCTCAATACTCCAGTAGATGCTCATAGAATTTTCTTGTCCAATTCCGTCTTCGATCCACTTTAAAATCTCACGTAGTATTTTAATCTGTCCTTGAATAGGAGTAGTATTATGATGCCACTCTGCTACCTGTTCAAAACTAGGAAGTTCTATAACTTCAATAGCTGAATAGTTTCCGCCCGTACCTAGTGCAGGATCTAAGCTGACCATATACATATTTCCAGGTGTTGGATTTTTATATATTCTAGTTTGCCCCATTCTTGAAATGGGTTCTTTACCTACTAGATCAACAAGTTTAAGGCTGTTGATTAGAGTTTCGTCGTAGACTAAGAATTCGCAACCGTACTCACGACGGAAACGTTCTTCACCAATACGACCTAGTTCAACTTTTTTCCAATCTTCGTCGCGATCCGGATGTTCGTACCATTCTGCTCTGAATCCATGGAATCCATTTAAACCTAATCCGTTAGTACTCTCATTGCCATACTCGTCAAATTTGTTTTGACTTTCCTTCCAGATAGTTGCAAATTCATCTTCGTCACTGTTAGGTGTTGATGTGATAATTGCACGACCACCAGTTGCTAGGGTAGGAGATATTGAAGTCCAAAACTCCGTAGCAATGTTAGGTTGCACAAATGCAAACTCGTCACAGTATAGTAAGGATATAGACATACCACGGCCTGTGTTGCCAGTAGTAGTTGCAGAGACAATACGTGATCCATTATCAAACTCCATTGACCCTTTGTTGTAGTTAACAACCCCACAACGAATATGATCAGGGCACAACTCATATCCGTATCTAATACGTTGCATAATTTCCTGTGCGCCTGTGTATTTGTGTGCAGCAACTAGAATAGTTTGATCCGGATGAAACATAGCATACCATAACAAGTATGCTGATGCACATGTTGTCTTACCACTTTGACGTGGCAGCATGTTAATATTGAAACGAAAATCGTGATAACTATGTAGTAGTCTAATTTGATATTCAAAAGGTTCAAACAGCATTTTTCCTTTGACAGGGTGCTGAATGTAGAAAAAGTTTTTAGCAAAGTACTCGTATCCTTCTTTGGGATCTCCGCACAGCATCAGATCAGTAACTTGCTGCTCTGTAAATTTTTCTTGTTTATGGGCTTTCTTTGTTAGAACGCCATCTAGTGATTTTGCCATACAGTTATTTACTAATAAAAAAGCGAGCCGAAGCTCGCTTTGAGTAACTTATAGTCCAATTATCTACTTTTCACTTCGTAATATAGATTTTCTAATTGTCTTTGTATTCCTTCTGCGGTAGCTGTATAAGGGTTGCCGCCGCCATTAACTTTTGGACGCTCGTCACCTTTGCTGTGCATGTCATCGCCTGTAGGGGTAATAGCATCAACCGGAGCATACATTTCGTCAGGTTGATTAGCATATTCTTCTTCCATATCGTTACCAAAAACGATACCGTCTTCTTCGCCGTGATCGTGATCATCTGATGGCTTATCGTTCGGATGATCCATGCTCTTAATATCTAGTTCAAGATCGTCCGGACTTGGCATACTATCACCTTCATCACCACCAGCTTCAATATTACGTAGTATTCCCATTAGGTCACGAATTCCACCTGCTCCACTACCGTTCATACTAATGTTCATAGTGACGCTGTCTGATTGCTTAGGAGCACTCATAGACATAGGACTCATTGAGCCACATTCTTCAATAGACTCATCTTGAAACTCGTCGCCGTTGATAGCACTAGTAGTGTCTTGTGGGATCATTCCGCTACCGTCCATCTCTGCAATTTTTTGATATAATTTTCTAAAATCCATTTTATTTTCCTTTTCTTGGATCGGCGCTAGCGTGTTTACTCAGCGGTCCATTTCTACCATCTGTTGGAGTTTCTTTTTCAGGAGCAGTAGGTTTAACTTTTTCTGTTTTTTCTGTCTTTGAAAATTCTTTCTTACGTTCGTCGCTGGCTTTTTGTAATTCTTTTAGGAAGCTACTAACATGTTTATCACCAACTTTATCCTGGGCTTCAGAATTAGTTTCGTAATCTTTATTAAGCAGTGCTTCACCATTTCCTGGTACAGCCATGTGTGCTTGATTAATCTCTAATTCCATTTCTTCACCCGGAGTGCGAGCCTTAACACAATCAAGAGACATGTTAAGACAACTAGCTACTACTTCTCTAACAGCCGGGCTATTTGTTGGATAATTTAATTCCACGTCAAATACTGTAACTTCAACGTTTGACTTTCCTGGAAAGTCTAATGGTCTTTCTTGGATAGGCGTGCGTTTTCCAGAACTTACTTTAACTGGGTCAAATTTTGCCAGTGCATCTTTCATGCATTTTAACGCATCTTTAGGAACTTCGCCGCAGACTTTAACTTTAAAGCTATAAGTCTTTTTGCTCTCCATTAGGTAATCTTTAAATGTGTACATAGGGAATCTCTTTTATATATTTATTTCATACCCTTGAGTTTTTCCAGCAAGCTATTACGATCAGTAACAATATACCCATCGCCCGGAATTGTAAGTCCGTTATCGCCGCCTGCTGCATCTTGGTCAAGTTTTTGTTTCTTGAGCTGTAGCTCAATCATTTTTAATTTTTTATCAATTTTAGCTGACTTAGCATCTATGGCATTTTTAAGCATTGTAGCGGCTACTTCAAATACACGACCGCTATAACGACTATCCACATTCATGCCTAAATCCATTAGATCATCGTAGGCATCTTCGGCCTTACGAGCTAAATTGTCAAATTCAGTATCGCTAATATCACCTAAGCCTTTAACTTGAGGCAGGGCTGCTGAAATTTTATCAAATTCAGCAATATCTCTTAGCAAAGGCTCAGCAGGTTGTACTGCGTCCTTTTTCTTTTCTTCTGCCTTGACAATTTTCTTGTTTTCAGGCAAGTTTAATAGTTCTTCAAGTTTTTTAGTCATACTGTTACTTATGCTCTTCCATTATGGAATAGCTCATTTTCTGTAACAACTCTAAAACGGATGCCTTGTTGTTTGCACCATGCATTAGCAGCTGACCATTTGGCTTGATTTTGAACAAACTGCGCCTGGCGGGTTTTATTCTTGCCAACGCTTTCTAATACTGCCTGATTCTGTGGTTTAATTTCTATAACATCAACATAGGTAGCATTAGTTTTGTCCACGTATTGAACAAGAAAATCTGGCACATAAATTGAATTACGTCCAGTTAAGGGATTTCTGTAGGGTATTTTAATTGATTCACAAGCCCAGCGTTGTATGCTTGGGTGCGTATCGCAGAACTTCATAAAATGCCATTCCCAACTTGATCGGTATGTGGGAGTTTTGTTGCCTATATATTTTGCTGGCTGAGTAGGGACAAATTTACCTTGCGCAAATCGACTCATACTAAGATGTTTCTAGATTCAAATGTGCTGGCTAATACAGCAGTTTTATAACCTAAGATGCTTGTTTTTTCTCTATAAGCGTTAAGTACTTCGGCTACTACACGACTTAACTGAACATCAGTCAATCCTTTGAGAGTATCAACTAAGGCAAATACATTTACGCTGTCGTTACGTGCTTGATTTAATAACACAATAGCTACACTTTTACTAGCAGTATCATCAAAGCCGCGTTTTAAAAAGAAGCCTACTACTGCATCAATTTCTGCAACTGGAAATGTAACTTCATGAAGGAAAAATTTATCAAAAAAACTTTTTACTTCTGTTGAACTATCTTGGAGAGATGACGGTGGAAGATTGCTAGCCATTATAATTTAACCTGTGTAGCTTGAGTTACCTGTGTTCCTACAGTACCTGACTGTGGGAAAGCAAATCCATTTCCTCCAGATCTGGCCACTGAATTTAATGAACCTTTTAAAATTCGCTGCCCTTCTTCTTGTAATCCTGCATTTGTTAGTCTCTTAGAGTTTTCATAAGTGTTAACAGATTTAATAGCAGTAGTAATAAAACTTGCAGGATCTTCAAATGCTTTTCCGCTGAAGATGTCGCCAATAACATCAGCAGCACCTGCAATAACTCCGCCACGACCAAATAGTGTCGATGTTCCGCCACCAGCTACACTTAGAGGACTAGGACTTAGATCATAATGTTCTAATGCAAATCCTTCAGGATCTCCACGACGAACTCTGCCAGCATCGTAGGTTACTGCTTCGTAGCCTACAGTCATTGTATTTTCATGCGGAGTCGCTGCACTATAATCCATAGTCTCATGATTCCATGCTGTAATTTTAGGATTAATCAGAGTATAGCTAACATATTCTTGTCTAGCCATTTGATATAATGTTATTTTTCTAAAAAACGGAATGCTACTGTTGTTATCTAAACCGTAGGGTTGTCTATAATAGTTTCCATTTCTTGCTGGATCTCTATCATAAGTTCCAGGTGACTTTGCAGTACGACTATCTGCAAAATAGTATCCATAATAGTTTTGCCATAGTTGATTAACTAGGCCGTAATTATCATCATGAAATTTAATTGTAACTGGTTGATAATCTATTTTTGTATTAATTATCTTTTTTCTATTGTACTGATTTACTGTATCTGCTTGAATTGTAAAGTTAGGCAATGATGCAGTTTTAACTAACATATTAATTTCGTTAATGTGTCGTTGATTTAGTGCAAGATTTTTTAGTGCAGATGGATTGATACTAAACGCTACGTGATACTGGAATTTAAGTTTAGGAGAAAGCCTAAAACTATCATCAGTAAATAGTCGTGCAGCATGTTGAAAGTCGCCCATTTGCCCTTTAGGGTGGGTGATTCCATATCCTACGTTGTTTAAAAATCTATTGAATATGTTTGCCATACAAATATTTATCCGTATGTATTAACTGCGTAGTTAATGTTTAGTCGTAAAAAAAGGCTGTTGCCAGCCTTTTTTATTATACTCCGCCGCCAGTGACGAATGTATTGATAGTACGTCCAATTGTTGCACCAATACCAGCACTTGTTGGGCTCTGGATGCAGTTATCAGGCTGAATTGTTAGGTCAATAGTCATTGGAGCTTGTTCTGAATAGCTAAGTCCTTGATAATTAGCTGCTGTAACAAAACAACCATAACATTCCCAAGTTTCTAAGACTCCGGCAGTATTAGCTCCGTTACCACCGTCTAACACTTCAATACGCATGGTAAACTTGTAGTCTTGACCAGAGGCTGCACTTGACTGTTCAAAGAAGTCAAATTGCTTCTGCATCTGTTCGCCGACTAGTTTGCTTACTACACCAGTTACATCGTCACGTAGTACAACAGTGAATGTGTTCCACTTCGGACGTCCTGCTAGAGTAACTGTTGAGTTATAAACTTGGATTGGTATTGGATCAAATGAAAGATTAGGACGAGCAGCACTTGCTACTTGTTTTGTCAATTCAGTTGTTGGGGTTGAAACCCCAAAGTTTTCAAATGAAACTCTGAAGCGATATTTCAGCTTCGGCATCAACATACCTTGAGTGCTAGCGGATTGATCGCTAGCTAAAGGTACTGTAAATTTTGAAAGGGTTGCGACAGCCATTTATAATCTCCTAAAATTAGCCTAATCCTGCAATTTCACCAGTGTTCTTCAAGCGTAGTGGAATGTAGATAAATTCAACTGCTTTAACTGGTTCAATAGCAATGTCAAGATATAGTTCGTTACGATCAATTCTTGACGGTGTGTTGTTACTTGTATCGCAGACTACAATGTAGTCATATAGCGCACGTTGTCCAACTAATTCAAGCATTAGGCTTTCAGCTGCTTGTTTAATTTCATTACGTGTAATTGTATCATTAGGTTCAAACACATATGGTTTTGCTAGAATACCTAATTGACGACGTAGATATATTACTAGACGAGCTACATTAATACGGTCTAATGAACTTGCATTTCTAGCGCGAGTGTATTGACCATAGTTAACTAGACCTGTACCGGTAATAAAGGTAATTGGATTAACTTTAATACTTGCAAGTGTATCACGCTGTCCAGTGTTTAGTGCTACTGACTGGAACTCACCACTTAATGAATCAACATAACCAACTGCTGTTGCATTAGTAATACCACCACGGCGTGTACCTGCTGGTGCAAACCAAGGATATGACACATTATCGCTTAGAGCAATCATACGTAAAATCATGTGACTTGGAGGAACAACTACGTTGTTACCAATGTTGTCACTAGTGTAACCCCATGGATAGAAAATACCTAGGTATTCATCACTGCTTACTAGTCCGTCATCGTTATCTTCTAATGCACCACGTTGATTAGTACCCCAGTTTAATAATGAAGTTGCATCACTGGCTAAACGTGCAGGTGTGTCGCCAACAACAAACGCTGTTAAACCGCGATCGTAGTTTAGACTAATCATTTCACCAATTAGTTCTGGATAACCTGGGCAAGCAATCAAGTTAAACACACGAGATTCTGTATCACGCATTTCTTGATTAGCATTAACTAATGCTTGTAGTGCTTGAATAACAACCTTACGTTGTGCATGACGACCAAATGTTCCTGCACCATTTTCTTGGTTAGCAGCAACACTTACCCAACGATGTGGATAGTAGTTGGTCTGATCTTCATTCATAATAGTGTTTTCAGCGTTTACATCAACATAATTTTGTACAAATTTCTTAACGTTGAAGCCGCTTCTACGTAGGTTCCATAACAACATACCTTGTGGATATAATGCAGGATCCGGAGCATCGCCGTCAACATAGTCACTGCTTAATAAATCTACAATGCTGCTAGCATCTGCACCAGCATCTACGCCCGCTGCTGTCCAACGTGCATCGCGGAATAGAACGCCATTATCAGATGTTTGATCACTGTTATCTAATAGTTCCCATTTTGATGTTACTGTGTTGTAACGATGAATTAGTGGATAGTTTTCAATATCTGCTGTGCTAATCCACAAATCATTATCGACTAAATCTTCACCGTCGCTACGATCACCATTTTCTGGTTGTGTAGCACTAACTATAGGACCGGCAGGATCTGTTAAAGGATATACATTTAAATATCCAGACCAAATTTCACCGTCGTGTGCTAGAATGTCAACTTCGTCAACAATAGAATTGTACCACAATGTTTCATCTGCTGGAATAGTTGTTGGATTATCTGTGCTAATTTGATATGTAGATCCAAGTAAGAACGGAGTCCATAATGTAGCTAGATATGTTAGTGTCGTGCCGGCTGGATCATTATATAGATTTCCGCCTACATTAAACAAACTACCAATTAAATATGCGTCAGGCGAGCCAACCGGTTGTGTTAGGTCAACAATTTTAAAATCGCCGCCTTCGGAGTGCGTAATTATGACTTCGTTAGAAGTGCCAACACTAGCAGTAATATAACTAAAACCTTTAGCATTAATTGCATTTGCGATTGCTTCTGCATCAGCTACTGCCTTTGTAGGACCAGCGGCTACTGCGGTTACAGAAACAGTTTCTGATGGTTGTAGTGCAGCATCTCCTGGAACAGTTTCAGCAATACTAAATGTATATGCACCAGCTTGTAATGAAGATCCAGTTACTGGAACAGAAGTAATAGTAGTTGCACCTACTGCTCTACGACGATAAACTTTAAAGTTTGCTAGAGGATCGCCGCTTTGGTCGTCGTTGTATTTTACATAAACTGTTGCTAGAGGTAAATTCTTTCCACCGCCAGTTTTATCTAAACCATATAGAGCAGCTTGACCATTAGAATATAATGGTGATGTAATTGTTTCCCATGCTAGTGTTGCAGAGTTCCATACTTTAACTCTCCACTTAGCACCTAGATTAGGATCAGTTGTTTTAATCCATACAGAACCTGTTGGCGCAATTGATGGGCCGCTAGTGTGTTTCCATTGTGGTACACTGGTATGAGGAGCAATTGATAAAATCTTTCCGCCAGTTTCCCAATCATTATCACCAACTAAAACCCAGTCGCCTGCTGCGTCTTTGTAGTAAAGTTTCATTAAATTAGTAGTAGCTACTAGTGCATATGAACCAATAGCACCAATAGAACCCTTAGGTGCGCCAGCATCTAATTTAGTAGCATCTGTGATTACTAATGGGATCTTGTTGGTGAACTTCTGTCCACCAGTTACTGTAGCAGCGGCATCATTCCATTCAAAAATACCAAATGTAGTTGCAGCAAGATCTGTCCACCATGTACCGTTTGCAGGATTACCTGACGGTGCTTCTGGACTTGCGTTTAATTGTGCTAGGTCAATATCTGCACGAACAGCAAACACTCTATTGCTAACACCTAAGTATGAGTATGCAGATTGTAGACCATATTCGTTTTGTTCTCCAGCGTGTACTGGATTGTTGCTAGCGTCAGTTTTGAAAACTGGTGTACCAAAAGTATCTGATAAATCTTTCTGGCTGGTCAGCAAATACATTTTACCTGCATTGGCTTGTAGTGTACCTGGTGCAACACCGGTACCTGAACCGTTAAGTTTGTCTTGTTCTGAAGCTACGATAATTAATGGGGTTGTTCCGGCGGCTGCGGGTGTATAAAAACTTTCGTCAATAACTGTTACGCTTACGCCTGGTGAACTAAGTTGAGCCATGTTCTTTTCTCCTTGAGTCCTCGTTCTACTATTATTTAGCGGTAAAACTGTTTTTTGGCTTATAACAACCACCTAAAAAGGGAAGAAAAAGGGCAGCAATAAATACTGTATGACTAGACCAATGTGCGAATGTGGGCATAGGCCAGCTGCGGTAAACTACTACAAGGCTGGTAAGACTTACTACAGAAAAAAATGTGAAGTGTGCCTTCGCTATGGCGGAGTTGCCAAAGGATTACCTAAGTGGTATCAGAGCGGGTATAGACTAAAACTACAGTGTGAAAAATGTGGTTTTAAAAGTAAACATAAAGAACAGTTTAATGTGTTTCATCTTGATGAAAACTTAAACAATGTTAGGGCGACAAACTTGAAAACAATATGTGCTAACTGCCAGCGTATATTACACAAAGAAGGTATTACGTGGAAGCAGGGCGATCTGGTACCAGATCTCTAACCTTGGCAAACAAGTCATCTATACTACCATCATTTTCTAAGACAGCATCAAACTTAGTTCCAACCCATGCAGTTTCACTGGTGTGAATACCAGCTTTTTCTAATTGATGTCTACTAAGTGCCCAGCTCATATTTCCCCACTCGCCTCGATTAACACTTCTAGCGGCATCATACCATTCAGGTTCGTCACCTCGTTTTACACGTATAACAATGCCGCCGCTAGATCTAATTGATTTAATTTCATTAGGAAAGCGACAATCGCTGATTACAACATCATCTTTAATATTACGGAGTTTATTTTCTAGACTAGCAATCCATATATCGTTATGGAAACCTTTGCGGCATACTTCTGTGCCCCATTGTTGTAGGATGTAGCGGGGAGTAATATCCATTCCTAAACGTTCGCTCCACCATTCGTCACGCTGTTCGCGCCATTCTCGAGCTTGTTTAGTACGACCTTCTATGAGTGTGCGATCCCAACCAAATATTTGGCTGACTGCATCTTTAAGTGTATTAGCGAAACTTTCTCTTCTAAAGCCATGAAAGTTAGTGAGATAATCGGCAATAGTATCTTTGCCAGAACCAATAAATCCGCATACACCTATAATCATAGTATCTCCTAAAGATAATGCTAGTATATAACAGTTTTATTACAGGGTCAAGATTTTATTAGCCAATTACAAAAGTATATGTGCCAGTATGTCCAGGAATGTACATTTCGAGCTCTTTATCCAGCGCGGCTAATTCTTCTTTGCCAGCTGATTTCATATCTGCACCGTTCAACCCGCCAGCACCGCCTGGTCCTGCAATGTTGGTAAACTTGCCTCGAGCTTCGCCTAGAATAATTTTACAGGTTGCTAGTGTATAGTCTTTGATCCATTGTCCTGCATAGACATCTTCTAAGATAATCCAGTCAGGTTTGTAGTTTTGCCCGCGGATCATGATCATTTCGCCTTCAGCAAAAGGACGCTGTAAAATACGTAGAGTGTGACTGTGTGCAATCCATTGGAATTCAATATAAGCACCAAACATACGTCCTACCATTTCTTGGTACTGTGCAAACATATCGTAGGTAGCTATGCCCCCCAGCATGGTGCTGTTTAACAAATATGTGTTAGTGTAGGCCAAGTTAAATGGTTCAAATAATGTGCCACCATTGCCGCCGCCACTACGACTACCAATTGTTCTGCGATACAAGCTCTGTACGTTGATAACTTCGTCAGGCAATCTGTAGTCGTTCTGATCTTTAACTAATTCTAGGAAATAATATGCATCTTCCACTGATGCGCTGCTACGCTGACGAAAGCGTGATAGTGCGCGATTTAGCGCAGTTTCGTAGTGTATTGGGTCAAGCTCTACTTCAACCATGCCGTCGCCCAGCATAGCTTTAACGTAATCGTACACTTTACTACGTGCTTCTGTTGGTGTAGTCATTTCTAACATATTAATCCCTCGATTGAATATTTATCCGTCGATAAATATGTTACTATGCCACGATTAAGCCTATACAAACCCGAAAAAGGGCAAGACTACAAATTCATAGATCGTCAAATTTCTGAGATGTTTCAGATTGGCGGTACTGAGCTGTACTTGCACAAATACATTGGTACCAACGACGGTACTACTGCTAAAGATTACACGCAAATTCAGGACTTATTATTCCTAGAAAATCGCGATAGAAAATACGACGAATCAATTTACAAAGTACGTGGCATTTATAATGTGCAAAATATTGATTTTAACCTAAGTCAATTTGGCTTGTTTATTGATAACGATACAGTATTCTTAACTGTGCATATTAATAACTGGATTGATTATATTGGTCGCAAACCTATTAGTGGCGATGTTTTAGAATTTCCACATCTACGTGACGACTTTGCTATTGATAGTGTCGGTGTTGATGGTCGTGCTATTAGCATTGCATTACCACGTTATTATGTAATCGAAGATGTTGGCCGCGCTAGTGAAGGATTTTCAATAACTTGGTGGCCGCACTTATATAGATTAAAACTTAAGAAGATAACAGATAGCCAACAATTTGCTGATCTTTTAGATAAAGATGTGTTAGATGCTAACGGAGATCCAATTGAAGGTACTACTTTAAGAGATTTGATTAGCACTAAAGCAGCCGAACTTGCGATTAACGATGCTGTTATTGTAGAAGCTGAAGCAGATGCGCCATTAAGTGGTTACGAAACTGGGCATTACTATACACTTGCTGTTGACGAGTCTGGTAAAACTATAATCAGAACCGCTGACGAAATTGATATTGATGCTAGCACTACTGTTGACGATACTAGTGAAATTAACGCTACACCTCAACGTTCTGGATATACTGGATATATGTTGGGTGACGGACTATCTGCAAACGGCGCACAATTTGGCCACGGTATATCATTTCCAACACAAACAGGATCTGGAGATTATTTCCTCCGTACAGATTTTATGCCAAACAGATTATTTAGATACAATGGTAGCATGTGGGTCAAAGTTGAAGATAGTGTACGTATGACAATGACTAATACTCCAACTAATGGCGAATTAGCACCAAACAGTCAAACAAGACAAACACTCAAAACAAGTTTCATTAACAACAGTAATATTACTGGAGTTAGTCAACAAGGATTTGATGTTGTTACTATTGAAGCAGATGTAACTACTGTTCAAACAAATGTGACATTTACGGCTGGCATGGTTGCCAAGGCATATATTAATGATTCTGAAATTTCGCCAACAGTTGTTAACGGTGTTGGCAACAAAGCATTAATTAATTTAAACACAACTGCGGTTGATGGCGACAAGGTACAATGGAAATTATTTGCAGGATCTGTACCACAAAGACAAAGCCTTTCTAAGGCAATTAAACCTAAGGCAGATTTCTAATGCAGCATTTTTATGATGGTCAGATAAGACGATACATTGCACAAATTGTGCGATTCTTTAGCAATTTTACAGTTAGATATAGTGACGGAACATTACATCGTGTACCAGTTATGTACGGTGATGAAGATAGACAGGTTGCTAGTATTATTCGCGGTAACAGTGAAAACAAAGTTAATTCTGCACCTCGTATTGCAGTCTATGTTACTAGCTTAGATTTGGATGCGTCTAGATTAGGCGACTCAACATTTGTTGGTAAAGTTCACATTAGAGAACGTGGCACTGCAATTGACGAAATGACTGGCGATCCTTACTATATTAATCAACAAGGTGCCAACTACACAGTTGAAAGAATAATGCCAACTCCATTTAAATTAACTGTTAAAGTTGATCTATGGACAACTAGCACAGACCAAAAACTTCAATTATTGGAGCAGATTTTAGTTCTGTTTAATCCTAGTATTGAATTACAAACTACAGACAACTACATTGACTGGACTAGTCTAAGCACATTAACATTAGATCAGACTACATTTAGTTCTAGAACTGTACCAGTTGGTGCAGATAGTCCTATAGATATCGCCAGTCTAGCATTTAGCACACCAATATGGATTAGTCCTCCAGCTAAGGTTAAACAACTTGGTGTTATCACTAACATTATTATGAATGTTTTTGATGGTATTGGTGCTAGTCCAGGTTCTTACATTGAGGGATTAGGTGTTGATCCTAGTCTTGATAATAATCGCACAGCAGGCGGAACACAACTAACTCGAGTAACTGTTGGAATTAGTGACTATGGTGTTATGGTCTACGGCGGTGTTGCTAGACTATTAGCATCCAGTGAAGCAGTATTACCTCCAAGAAATTCATTTGATATTTCAGACAAGACAGGTCCAGGAATTAATTGGACTACATTGTTTGATCAATATCCTGGACAATATCGACCAGATTTTAGTATCATTAGATTAATGCAGTCAAACGGTACAGAAGTTATTGGTACTGTTGCAGTTAATCCTCTTGACGAAACATTATTATCTATTAATTGGGATCAAGACACTTATCCTAATAACACATTGATTCAACCCTATGATAATTTAACAAAAAACAGAGACAATGGAAGAAGTGCCGGTACATTTGATGCAATTATTGATCCACAAAAAATATACCCAGGCAACGGCATGACTAATATTGTTGCCGGCGATAGATTTTTAATTGTTGACGATATTATAGACACTTCTGCAAATGCAATTCCAAATCCTTGGGGCGATTTTACTGCTCGTGCAAATGACATTATTGAATGGCGTGACGATCATTGGGAAGTAATATTTGACAGTATTCAAGAAACTGATGTCATCATCTGGCAAACGAATATATACACTGGAGTTCAGTATACATGGAACACTGTTTCATGGGTTAAGAGCTTTGAAGGTGAATATAGGACAGGTGAATGGAGTCTAGAACTGTAACAGATAAAATAATTTGCAGTGGTGCATTAATTTACGCCAAGGCAACTGGTCGCGTGTTATTGTTACAGAAAGCTTCGGGTAAACACATAGGTACTTGGGGTCTAGTAGGAGGCACTAATATACATGGTGAGACTCCTTGGCAAGGTCTATCAAGAGAAATCCAAGAAGAAATTGGGTTAATGCCAACAATTCTTAAAACAATTCCCTTAGAAACATTTGTATCAAACGATAAAATTTTTAATTTTCACACGTACTTGTGTGTAGTTGAAGATGAATTCCTACCTAAACTTAGTGATGAACACATTGCATGGTCTTGGTCAACTATTGATTACGCACCTAAGCCTTTGCATCAAGGGCTTCGTACTAGTTTTTCCAGCAAGATTATCCGTACTAAATTGCAAACAATATTTGATCTTATTGACTTAATTTAAAATCGTTCAATAGGAAATTTTAAAGATTCGTGTAATTCAGTGTCCTTATGTTCTACTGTATATTTTAATGGAATTTTGTAGAACTTAGTAACCCCATTTTTAGCCCATTGGTAGGATTTAATGACGATATTGTGTAAGGAAAGGTCTTCTTTTGTGGTTGCACGAGTTACTGCATGAACTGGTTCACGTTTAAATGGTATAACTTGTACTAAAGGTGTGCCAGCAGGAACAGTTATCTTCTCTTCTTTACTTTTTAAAATAAAATTTAAATTAACTTCACCGTGATGGTTATCTGAATGAATGATGCCGGGCATTGCTTCCCAGGGTTGATCTTTCCAATACCATAAAGGTACTAGCATAACACTCCATCCTGGACTAGTTTTTATTCGCCACACATAGGGAAGTTTAACACTACCAGGATGGTGTGTTTTTTGTTCTAACATGCCTTGACATTGTTCGGGTGGATGAGCTGCTGCACTTTCTCGACCATTTGATAACATCACAGCAGGACCATAGGGACCTGTTTGATCTATTTCAATGTCTGTCCATGCTGGAATAATATAGCCTAGGCTCATCCAATCACTTATTCCTGGACATTTGCGCACAGTGTCTACACCAGTTGGCATTTTACTTTCCATTTTTTTCCAATAGTCAGGAAATGTTTCTCTTGCTAGTTGAACAGGATAATATTTTCTAGCAGTCCATTCTGTAGAACTAAATTCAATTGTAGGTTTTTTCTTAAAAATCATGGTATATACCTGTAACTTGCTCCGCCACTATGCGGAATATTAAATTTATAATTAGGATCACCGTTAAAATCAACATTAACTGTTTGACGCAATCCTGGTCCTTGAGGATACACACCGTGCAATAGCCAACTTGGAAAAATAATAATCATTCCTGGTTTAGGATCTACATGCATTACTCTAAAACTAGGTGTAGCTAATGCATTGTAGGGTTCTCCATGCATGACAAAGTAAATATTACCCGCTGTAGGGCTGTCACTTTTTGGTACTTCTAAATAAAGCACTGACGAAACATTTAAAGGACCATGATCATGTATAGTATGAAAACTACCTTCGTCCCCCTTAACTGTCCATGCAGAACAAGCATGTAATTTTTCCCAGTTGCCGGGCATTACACTATGAAATATTATCTCATTCTGAACTTTTTGTGTTATTATCTGTTTTGCTTCATGCCAGTTTTCCGGCTCGTTGTGTACGTTAGAAGGCATCCATGATGGATTTATTATGTAATGCTGTTTTGAGGTCTCGCCTTTAGCACTAGTGTGAGAACTCCAATCTTCTTCGGTAACTGTATTGATGCAATCTCGTATGGTCTTCATATCATCACGTGACATGTGGTCAATAATGAGCCAATTAAGATTTTGACGTATTAATTGGCTATTCATTACATTTGCTCTCGATTATCTATAATCCATTGCAGTGCTTCTCGATGACTAACAAAATCTCCAAGTTTAGACATATCAGTCATATCCTCAATGTTATATTTCATAGCATCAAGTACATGGTCTGGTTGAATATCAACATCACGTTGTGCAACTTCTTTCTTAAGTATGCCTAATCCATGCATGACTAGGATCCAGTTAGGTTCTTTAAACAAGACCCTACGATTTGTAAAGTGTGCATGTCCTGGAAAGGAATGATCAAATAATTCCATTTTTTCTTTTAGTCCCGGTGGCAGAGGTAACTCATGCACAGACTGCCAGAAAGGAGTGTCTTTACGTTTTACCATGTAATGTAGAGCCACAAAATCAAGAATATTTTCTAAAATTTCATCAGTATCTTTATTAAATGTACGTTCAGCATAGTCATTTTCTTTTACATATGACGGCAATAATTTAGCCAACATAAAAGCCTGTTGAATGCTAGTACCAATACTGCTTGCTTCTAAAGGTTCAATAAAACTGCCACTTAGTCCAATAGCTACACAATTTTTGTGCCACGATTTCTCTAAGCATCCTGCATCAAATTTAATACGTTTAGCTACATTAATAGAATGTCCCATGTATTCTGCGGCTTCTTTTTCTGCGCCGTCAAAATCTAAAAACTTGTCGTTGAATACATAACCATTACCCCAACGATTCTGTGTTGGTATTCTCCATAACCAACCAGCTGACATCGCTTTAGCAATAGTCCAACTATTAATTTCTTCTGTTCTTTCAGTAGGAAATGCGATAGCACTATTCATAGGTAGATATTCTTGCCAACTTTTCCAGGGTACCCCCATAGCCTTATGCACCATAAGTTTATGGAATCCGGTGCTGTCAACATAAAAATCGTATTGAAATTTTACACCTTCAGCGGATACTAGATTGTCAATCTCGCCATGATTATTAAGATTTACTTGATCTATTTCAGATTTGATAATTCCAATATCTCTTTTCTCGCATAAATCATGCAAGAATGTGTTTAGTTTCATTGTATTAAAATGGAATTGATTAATGCCCCAATAAGGTTTAGTGTGCAATCCTTTGTCAATATAATCGTGTGTTAATTGTTGAGGAGTTGCTCCCTTGGCAATAAGATAAGAGTAGATCATTTTAGATCTAGTTTGACTTTCTATGTTAAAGCCGCCACTAACTGATTGTATGTAGTAATCACCATCTCCATTCCAGTTTTGGAAATTAATACCATACTTAAATGTAGCATCAGTTTTTTCAACTAATTCTGAAGTTGAAATATTACAATGTCCCATAAAACTTTGCCAGTGTTCTGTTGAACCTTCGCCAACACCCACGATGCCAATTTTATCAGATTCTATAATATCAATTTTTAACTTAGGATAAGTTTGTTTAAGTATTAATGCAGTTAGCAATCCTGCTGTGCCGCCACCAACAATGGCCAATGTATTTGTTTTCATTTTACTCTATCTTCTTTCTCAGTAAATGGCATTTCACAAACGTTAATAGTAGCATATCCTAAAAATATGTTATTAACATAATCAAAGTTTTTTGTTAAATTATATTCGCAGCCTACACTTTTCCACACTTGACGCCATTCTGGTTTTATAACATCATAATGATCGTAGTTTATTTGATAAACTATAGTTGATTTAGCGTGATATTTTAAATCTTCGATTAATTTAAGAGGATTATCTACATGTTCTAATACTCCTGCTAGGATTAAGTAGTCAAATCCCTTGGGTATTTCTTCAACTGATGTGTTAACATCTAATTGTATAGTAGATCCTGGAAGTATGTCAACACCTACATAATCTTCAGCTTCTAATAGGGTAGCCAAATTGCTGTTTGCAGCACCAATATGTAGGATACGTTTGTGTTTTTTTAAAAACTGTGAGTAGATTTCTTCTGAAGTCATAGTATCTCCTACTAGTAATTAGTCTAGTAGGAGATGTCTAAGAATAAATGTGAGTCTAGGTTAGAGGTGCTGGAGTATATTCTTCGGCGATGATAATGCCTGGATTGTCAATAGCACTGCCACCACCATCCCAATATTGTGTGTGAAAATAGTGAGCGTTATGGTTACCGTCAGAGTAGGCACGAGTTTTGTAACCGGCCCGGGCAAATTGATGCGCACCCCAGCTAGGAACATCCCATTCTTGTGTAAATGCATTTTCAGTATGATGCCCTGCTCGACTATGGCGACCATATTCGACGTCGTTCACATAGAAAATCCAATGTGTAATGCTATGCTGACTGCCGCCGTATTGGCGAGTAGGAATATTGAACGAAATTCTAATACGACTATCTCCACGCATTGGGCGCATATCAATGAATCCGCCGGCTATCCAATAGTAGGTATTGTCGCTACGCCACCATCCTGTTCTATGTGTATAACTTACACGTTGAATGATTCGACGTTGCATTGAACTGGTAGCAATGGAAATAGAACCAGCAGCATTTTGTATTGTGTCAACTTTAAGTATTCCGGTCATAATGGTGGTAAATATTCCTCTACTAATACATATGAAGGCACTGCCGGTGATACATCTGAACCATCAATCCATCTTCGTGCGTTGAAATGTACTGAATGTGTACCGTCGCCGTATTGACGACTAATATAACCCATATTTCCTGTTTTACCGGCGCCCCAACTAGCTACTTCCCATCTATGAGCGTGCATAGAACTTTGATGTGTTGCACTAGAACTGTGCCTCGCATACTCTTGTCCGTTAGCCATGAAAATTAAATGACTGATACTATGGGAGTTTTGTCTATGTCCCAAAGGTAACATATAAGAATATCTCAAAAAACTATTTGAGTACAAAGGAGTAATACTAATATAGGATCCTGGAATTTCATAATAAGTGTTCCCTGGATTCCATACACCACCTTTCCACCAACGACTCCATCTTTGCACAAGGCGTGATCGTAGTGCGGTGGTGGGCAAATTTACTGTGTTAGCAGTATTTCTAATAGTATCTACTCTTAAAATTCCAGTCATATTAACCTATTACTCTGGCTTAGGATATTTTAATTTAATTTCTTCTCTACGTGCTTGTAGTTCTTGTACGAATTCCGGACGTTCTTCTACAATCATTTCCCATAGAGCAACTAGCATGTCATCACGACTAGGGTATTCCCCTGGTGTTGATCGAGCTTCTCTTACTTTACGTAAAATTACGTCTTCTTTAATCTGTAGCCAAAGTTCTGCCAAGTGCTCGGCGGTAGGTGCTGGTACATCTTCCATCCAAGTAATATCTTCGTAATTTGGTCCACGGACACCATATTGGCGGCCTGCATAAAATTTATGCATCACTTCGCCATAGTCTACGGTATTGTCAGCCATTGTGTTCTCCTGTTTATAATATGTATTTAACCCTGCGGACCGATGTAGCTGCCGGCTGCGGCCGCATCACTTACACCGGCGTATTCTTCTACAATCAATTGACCTCTAGCATTTTGTGCAGATCGGCCAGTGCCGTCCCAGTAATAAGTTGTGTATACTCTTAGTTCATGATTATCGTTAGCATACGCACGAACTTGATAACCAATACGTCCACTAGTTGTGCCCCAACTAGGAACATCCCATTTTAGCACACAACCGTCTTCAATATGGTTACCGCTAACTCCATGCCAGTAATATAACACGCCATTAACATAGAATCTCCAATGACTGATAACGTGTGCTGAGTTTGACCAAGCATGTGGACAACGCCACGAGTAGGTAATTCTAGAATCTGCACGTTGCGGTGTAAAATCTACAAAACTGCCTGGTACCCAGTTACTAGTATTATCTGGATTCCATTCGCCGCTAGTGTAGTCTGCAACATATCGTTGAATAACTCGAGATGTAAGTTCTCGTACTGGAACAACAAAACTTCCAGAGGTTGTTTGTAGTGCGTTAGTTGTTAGTGTAGATGGCATTATATTTCAAACTCGTCAATAAACATGTGTCCATAAGAATTTTGAACGGACCTACCAGTACCGTTCCAGTAGTAGGTACAATACATCCTGTATTCGTTATTATCATTTGCGTGACTTCTATGTTGAAGTCCAATACGTCCACTGGTTGTGCCCCAGCTAGGAACATCAAATTCGATTAATTTAGCATTTTCGGCGTGTTGGCAAGATTCTTCCCATGCGTAATAAAGTACACCGTTGGCAAAAAATCTCCAGTTAGCAATTGCGTGTGCTGCTGCTACCCATGCATGTGGCATTCGCATTTGAAATCTAATTCTAGAACTAGTACTTCTTGGAGTAAAGTCATAAAACGCACCCGGAACCCAGTTGTAATTATTGTCTGGATTCCACTCTCCTCCAGTATACTGTGCTTGATAAGATTGAATAATACGTCGTTCTAATTCAGCAACTGGTACTGTTACAGTGTTGCCGGTATTTTGTAAATATTCTACTGTTAAGGTTCCCATTTATACTCCCGGAATGTATTCTTCGATGATAAACTGACCAATACACACTTGAGTAGATCCGCCACCGTCCCAATATCTTGTTGTAAAAACACGAACTTCATTGTTATCATTTGCGTAAGATCTTGATTGATAACCAATACGTCCAACAGATGTGCCCCAGCTGGCAAAGTCCCACATATATGCAGCATAGTCTTCTAGGTGTTCGCCCGAAATACTATGTCGACCTTGTTCGGTGCTAGTGTTAGAATAAAATATCCAATGACTAATTGCATGAGCAGCTAACGGTCCAGCATAAGGTATGTGGCAAACTACTCTGATTCTTGAAGTTGCCAATAATGGAGTATAGTCATAGAACATTCCAGGTACCCAGTTGTAGTTAGTATCTGGGTTCCACTGGCCTCCAGTATAGTTTGCACGATAACTTTTAACAATACGAGGACCTAACTGCGTTAAGGGAATTAGGGGGCTAGTCTCGTCTACAGCAAGTTGATCAACAATTACGGTACTCATATGCCTAAATATTCCTCAATAACAATTTCAGTTTCTGCTGATTGGTACGATTGGCCGCCATCCCAGTGATAAGTGGCATGTAATATACCTTGATTACTTGTGCCGTAGTTACGAATTTGATAACCAATACGACCAGCGGAGGTACCCCAGCTAGCTACATCCCACACATAGGTGTGACGCCATTCGGGACTCTGGCCGCTGACACTGTGGCGACCTTGTTCTACACCATTGGCATATAAAATCCAATGACTGATTGCATGTCCATTTATGTGAGCATAACTTGCACAAATAGTAAATCTAATTCTTGAGATGGCACTAGCAGGGGTGTAGTCAACAAACATATTAGGTGCCCATTGATAGGCCGTGGACGGAGTCCAAGTACCTCCTCTATAGGCATTTCTGTATGTTTTAATCACACGTTGTCTAAGCTCAGATACCGGAACGGCTTGAGTTCTTGCGCCGGTTTGTATAGTGTCTACTTTAAGTGTGCTCATATTATCTTAAGAAAGGATTGCCTCTGTAAGGACCTGCTGGAACACCATCTGGACGTTCTGGCCATGTTATATTTGTTACGAATTTGCCAGCCATTATAGGTTCAGCACCTTCTGTAATATCTGCTAGGGCCTGCATGTAGTCTCGCCATTCTTGCGGAACTGCTTCTCCTGTACGCATAGCACGTAGAGTAACCCAATCAACTTCTTTAAGTCTAGCATCTCGTTCCCTTCTTAACATTTTCATAGGAACTGCTGCTTTCATTTCTCTAGCTCTAGCAATAATTGCTTCATCTGTAGGACGAGGAGGATCAATGCTATCCCAAGTAAGACTACTTAGATCATCTTCACGTAATGACCAGGCAGCTCCTGGAGCAAGATCTGCTATTGCTGCTGCTATTGGTAAATTTCTAATATCTTCCATTCTTTTAAATCCTCTGTTATTTAGTAGGCAATCTCTTGTGCAATTGAAAAACTTACACCTTGCTCACAGTTATCTGAACCATTTTGATAGTCAGTAAGGGTGCTGTTTAATGTAAATGCTTGATCGCTTGAGTTTGATGATTTTCCTACAAACATATAAGTTACTGGTTCTAGTGTGCCTGGACGATCTATCCAAGGTAAGTTAATGTAACTTGGCGTTGAGCTATTGTTATTGTCATAACGTCCGCTACCTGCACCCATCCATTTTCCCATGTTTAGTGCTGAAATTTGATCAAAGCTAGAACCAACGGTGTTAAAGTCTCGAGCTATGGTAAACACCACATCGTTTGGACACTCAAAGAATACATTGAATTCTACAAAAATATAGCTGTCTACTGATGTAGGTGTTATTGTCACATTTAACTGAGATATTACACGGCCACCATCATACCAGTTTTCGCCGTAGCTTGCACGTTGACCTGCATCTTGATTGCTTAGTTGATAATAAATTCTTTCTTGACTGACTGTATGTGCTACTTGAATAATATGTCCCGGTGCATACAATCTGTTAGGATAAGCTACACGAACAATATTACTAGGACCCTGAAGTGTGTTAACGTTTAATCTACTCATCCCGAGATCTCCCTAGCAAATCCAAAGCTCATACCAGTTTCATGGCCGTCACCGCCGGCACTATTATAAGTTCTGTTCAACCAGACTACATACGTACCCGAGCTACTACTTCTTGTGCAAAGACTATACGTTCTTGGTGCAGTACTACCTGCCGGAACAAACCAATTAATGGTGTTGTTGTTAGGAGTTGATGAATAATCATTGTCATACAAAGGTGCTAGAATACCGCTCCAACGTACATTTCCTCTGTAGGTATTATAGCCAATCAGTGTCGATCCCTGTTGTACCACAAACATCGTGTCTTGATGACTCTCATAAAACAATGTCCAGCGCAGCCAAATAATTGAATCTGCTCTAGTTGGAGTAATAGTTAAGTTTAAAGGAGTAATCTGTGTACCGTCACCTGATGGATTAGATGCATAACTGGCCTTAGTATCTGTTCTAACATAAACAGTTTGAATTACCTTGCCCTGATGTGATAACACATGTCCTGAGGCCATGCTAATATCACTGCCGGTAGCTGCTCCAAGATTACTAACTGAAGTGCTCATCTAGCAACCTCCTCAATAATACACCAACTAACGCCAGTTTCATAACTGTCTGTGCCAACCTGTGCTACGGTTCTATTAATATGTACAGTGTAGTTGGCACCAGATGATGATCTGCATCCTAGACTGTAGGTGTGTGGACCAACAGTTCCTGGAATATCTACATAGGCCAAGTTCATGTATGTTGGAGTTGATGAGTTATCAAATGTATGTTCATACTCACCTACGCCTATACCGCTCCAACGAATGTTACCGTCGGCACTATTAAAACCTATAACTGTGCCGCCACGTTTAGCTTGAAAAGTTATATCATGATGACTTTCGTGAAATACGTACCACTTAAGATGGACTTCACTGTTGGCACGTTTTAATGTAATTGTTAGATTAAGACCGTCAATGTCTCGACTTACAGTATCATTGTTTGCTGCAAAACTAGTTCTAAGATCCATCTTACGCCAAACAGTTTGAATAACATGACCGGGTGCATAAAGATTTGTTCCTCGTGGAACTGCAATTACATGTCCACCATCTCTACGTCCAATTAGTTCATCAGTGACTAATATGCTCATTAGACCACACTCCAATCGCCTGTTACTGTTACTGTTCTACCTGAGTTGATAGTCACTGGGCCAGCCGTTATACCGTTAGTTCCGCTAGGAATTGTAATATCTTCAGCGATGGTATTTGCATTTGTTCTAATAATACTGTTTGTTCCAAGATAAGGAGCGTTAGTTAATGTTAACGGTGTTCCACCGTTAATTGTAACTGTACCAGTAAGAGTTGTTGTACTACTTACTTGTAGGACTGATGTCCCTGAGAAACTTGTAGTGCCACTTGTGCTAGTAACAGTGCCGTTTAATACGCCAAAAAATCCGCCGCCTGAATAAATCTTTCCGCTAGCAGCAGCACCGCCAGTAATAGTTAGTGTTCCACCGTCTGTTGAACTTGTTGCATCTGTATTTTTATCAAATGTTACTAGTTGATTAGCACCTAAAGTAGTAAATGCACCAGTACTTCTAGTACTAGCACCAATGCTGGTATTATTAATAGTACCAGTTGTAGTTGGATTAATAGTCACTGCACCGCTTCCTGGGCTAATTGTAACTGCGCCATTAAATGTACTTGGAGCTCCGCTATTCCCAATTATAACATAGTCTGTACCGTTACTAGTAAGAGTAACAACCGTGTCGTTTGGTAGTACAAATGTTGCTGAATCTGTTCCAGGATTTCTAATAGTACCAGTTGGTGAACTAAGAGTAACTGCACCGCCGGTGTTATTCCAGAATGTCTGTGACGATCCTTCAAATAATGCTGGGCTAGCCAATGTCACAGTATAAGGTGCTGTACCAGTTAGCGTAGTGAACAATCCCTGTGCCGGCGCACCAATTGTAGTTGCGCCTGATTGCGAAGCCGACTGTATCGTAGTGTTATAACGTGCCATTTATTATCTCGCTTTTATTATGTTGTTGATGTTTCAATACCATACACTGTTGCATTAATTACTGCATTTGCGCTGGCTACACAGACTACGTTTAATCCTGGGCCTGCAACTAAACCAGTACGTTCAAACACACCCTTGGCAATAATAGTAGTATCATATTCAATATACTCTGCTGCGCCTGGGGTAGTTGACGTTGCTAATGCTAGTCTAAAAGTCACTGACGATGTGCTAGTATTAGTTAATGAAACATTAAAAACTGCATAGTAGCCAGTTGGTACTGTGTATAATGTTGTATTTGTTAATAGAACGTTGCCGACTTGCACCGGCGTTTGTAATCTTCCTGTTGCCATTTATTTTCTCCAATTATCTTTGCATAAAGAATCCAAGTGCAACGGGACTTCCGTCAATTCCACCTGTGAAATTCATTTTACTTGTTACATTTAGTCCTACGCCTGTGGTTGTTGAAATGCTGTTACCAGAAATAAACACAACACCGGCCGTTAGTGTATTTACATTTAATGCACTCTGACCGCCACCAATTTGTGCAGTAATATATGCTTTAATTGCTCGTTGTGTCGGAACAATATTATCACTATCAGCTGTAAAGAACGGATCTGTACTAAATTGTGTAATAATTGCCGAATCAATGCCTAATTCCAGTGCGCCTAATTGCAAGCTATTCAATCCGCTTAGATTAAACGCACTAGCATTCAATGTAGCAGTACCAGTTGCTTGTTGTACTCCGAACAAGTTACCAACATTGAAGTTACCGTCTTGGTCAGTGCTTGTAAAGAATACTCGTCCACCACCTGAACTATTACTTTGATTAGCCTGTATCGCAGTAGTAATATCTACATACGGGTAATTAGTTCTTTCAAATCCACCAGTACCAATGTACAAGAAGTCATGTCCAGTTAGTCGAACTTGACTGTATTTTAATCTTGTAGTAATTGCATCGCCGTGTGCTGGTGCTTGTAGTACAGTTAATCCTGGATTAACTTGGAATGTGGCAGTATAGTTTCCTAACACACCTCCTAGATTAGTAACTGTAACTAGTTTAAAGTATACACCAGGTAAGCTGGCAAATTCTACGTTTGCTCCAGGTGTAGGTGCTTCGTACAATCCAGCAACATTGATAAATGTGCTGGATTGATATAGATCTGCATAACCGTCACCTAGTGTTTCTGAAGTTGCAGTGGTGTTATCAGCACCGCGATTAGTGAAACTTGGATTTCCTATTGCGCCGTCACCTTGACGTACACGTAGTGCAACATCAATAACGTTGTTAGGATCAGTTACAGTGACCGTTGGGCCTGCACGATATGTGCCACTCAATCCAGTTGCTGTTGTTAAATTAACTGATGTTGATGATCCAGCAGTTGCACTAACTTTAAAACTGGTGTTAGTTACAATAGTTGAACCAATTACATAATAGGTTGTGTTAGTTATTAGACCATAGGCATCTAAACCAGTAAACTCAATTGGTTGACTATTTACTAGGTTAGTTGTATCGCTGGTTGCAATAACGTTAGTAGTGGCTGTTGTAGCAGTTATAGTTCCTTTTGGATATCCAGATCCTGGTTCTATCATTCGAATTTCTGTTACAATACCTGACGCTACCTTTACACGGCCAGTTGCCTGTGCTCCTGTTCTAATGCTTGCAGCAGTAGTGCCTGTGGTGTTAGATATTGCAACCCATAATGGATTACTGTTTATATTACCAAAAGTTACTGATTTCCAGTCTGAGCTACTTGGCATTGAACGTAATGTCCATGTTACACCGTCTGGACTTGTAGCACAATTATCAGTACCTGTAGCAATTGCAAAGAATAATCCTTGACCATAACTAATTCTAGACCATGCTGCACTTACTGGTAATTGATTTGCAGACAGCGTCCAATTTAATCCCTTATCAATGCTGTAGGCAACATTTCTACTGCTGGCGCTGACTGCAACAAATCTACCATTACCATAGGCAATACTTGATCCTGCTGTAAATCCTGCTGGTAAGTTTCCGCCAGCAGCCCAACTTGTTCCGTTGGTGCTGTATGCCGTTGCTCGAGTTGACCCTGTTGATATTGCAACAAATGTTTCGTTGCCGTAGGCAACAGCTGAATATGAACCTGATCCCAATGTTGGAATAGTTCTTGAAGTCCAAGAAGTTCCGCTAGTACTTGATACTGCACTTGCTGTGCCGCCAACAGCGACCCAGTATCCATTTCCGTATGTTAGAGATGCTAGGTCAGTTTTACTAGTTGTTGTTCCGGCAGTCCATGCTGCTGCGGTTGCTAATCCTTCTACTGTTGTCCAGCAATTATCTGTAGTTGAACTTGAAATTGCCACAAACTTAGCATTTGTATCTAAAATACTCACGTTAGGTACAGTAGCATATCCAGCACCGTCATCAGTTACTGTTAGACTAACTAAACCGTCAATTGTACCTGCATCTGTTAATCTTGAAACACTAACTGTTGCGGTAGTACCTGCATATAATAGTGTTGTAGTTCCGTTTGATGCTGTGCCGCTAGTATGCGTAGGTCCAGCACTGCCTAATGTTGTACCTGAAACTACATAGTACCAATTTTTATTACTGCTAAGATTTACATAATAAATGTAAGTTCCCACAGTTGCGCCGCCGCCATTAGTCCATGCATTTCCAGTAAACGGATCTCCAATAGTTACTGTTGGGTCACTGTAATATTGATGACCCCATGTGTTGACATTAACTGCTGTAATTCTATCTGTAGCCGCTGTAACAGTTGGCAATGCACTATATCCACTTCCTGGGATAGTAACTGTTACATCAGTAATCATGCCGTCTAGTACTGCGCAAGTTGCAACTGCACCAGAACCGCCACTTGTTGGAGTAAACACAATTACTGGAGGTGTAGTGTATCCTTGGCCGCCATCGATGATAGTAACGCTGGCAATTTGGTCTGCTAATGCTGCACCTGTAGTATTTGGAACACCAAATACTGCCTGTAGCACTGCTCCAGATCCGCCTAAGCCGCCAACAACTGCTGTAGCTGTTGCGCCTTCTCCACCGCCATAGACTACATCAACCCAAGTTGTGCTAGCCGACAATGCGCCAGCACCTGACCATGTAGTACCATTAGCTGATTGATTAGCAGTAGTGCCAGAGCCTTCAATGGCTACATATTTTCCGGCACCGTAACAGACATCAATCCAGTCAACTGAACCATTCATTGAACGTGCTGTAGCTGTATAGCCAGGTGCTGTGTAACTAATTCTTGGCTCAATGATGTAAGAAGTTGTTAAGTCAAGAGCATTGGCAATTGATGTTCCGGGTATAGCATGATCCCAGCCTGCTGCATATAATGGAATTGAAACAGATCCAGTAGTGTTAATATCTACAACTGCGCCGCCTTCTCCAGTTAAACTTAAAGAAAACTGTGTGCTTGAGAAATCAGCAGTTCTAACATAGTATAATGTGTTTGCTGACAATCCGTTAGTTGTACTACCTAAGTAAATAGCCATTCCTGGATACAAGGTAGCTGTGCTTGCTACTGTTAGCAAATCGTTAGTAATAGCAGTATTTGTAACAGTTAATGTTGCAAAACTATCTTTAATAACTTGTGCAATCTTACTACCAGTTTGATATGTTAAAATATTTGCATATTGTCCAGCACCTGTACCAACAAGCACTTGAATTCTCATACCAACATAGGCTGCACTTAGCGCAGTATCAGTAGCTGCAATAGTAATGCTATAGGCGTCACCATCTTGAGCAGCATTAGCTGCGCTTTCGTAGCTTGTACCGCCTGTACCATTGTCGTCGTCTAGGTCAATAATTCTAGTTTCAAATATTGAAGCATCACGAAATTCATCTGCAATAACATCTGCATTATAACCAGAACCGTTAATAGTATGAATGGCGTTAGTATAACCAGTGCCTGCATTGCCAAATTCAAAACGTAAAACTTCTGACACACCGTCAGTTAGTGTTTCTGTGATTTGTGCTTCTGCGTAACGATTATCTACAGTTGCATATAATGGAGTTTCTTTACTTGATACACCTTCAGCAATAACACCATATGTACCATATGAGCTGTTACCGTTAGTAGCACGAATACGTCCACCTTTGTCAGCAATATATCCTGCGTAACCGTAGTAGTTAAACACTGAAACAAGTTCTGTTAAGGAATCCGCACCAGTACACCATACACCAATACCGTCACTGATAATAGTTGTAAAGTCATTTTTAACCATTGACTTGTTGCCGCCGGCATGCAATGCTGAATCAATCTTAGCACCACTACATCCGCTACCAAACATTGTAACGTTTTGTGAATAGTGTGAACGTGTTTTAATCCAAACGCTTTCGTCATTAGGGCCAAATCCTGGATCAAGTGCAACGAACGCACCTGCTGTTGGACGCTTAGTACCAAAATCATTTGGTGCTGTTAAGTCTCCGATTAGGCCATTTAGTGTACAATTTCTTAGACCGCAAGCATTTCTAACTTTGAACATATCTGACATTTCAGAACCTTTAACAGCATTAACATAAAGTTCTGCCGCTCTAGTTCCACGATAATTCCCTTGATATTGTAAATCAATAATTAACGCATTAATGTATTCTCCCATGTCTCTACGGCATGAAGCTGCATCAAATGTATATGTTGGAAATTGATCTTCAATCCATGCAGTTGCTTCGTACTCTAAGAATGTTTTATTTGCTCTTAGAATTTCTACAGCATTAATATCAAGCAATGTATTATTGTAATCATTGGTTCCATGAACTAGTGGAGTTTCACCAACACCTTTGTCAAGGATATCAATGATGTGATCCATGTTAGTTTTCACTGAAGCCAATGCAGTAGGATTTGTTGCTACAGTAGTTGTTACTAATTCTCTTAAGTATCTAAATGCCTGTAGCGTAGCACGTTTCTGATCACCAAGTACTAGTGCTGCTTGAGCTTGATAATAACTCATACCTGCTTTGATTGAGCGGAAGTTACTGCCAAACATTAAGTCATAGCGTAGAGCATCAACAATATAACCAACATCGCGAGCGCAAGTAGATGAATTATAGGTTAAGTTTGGATAATTCTCTGTGATGAATGTAATAACACTGTTTTGTGTTGTTGATTTTTCTGTTGCCAAAGAAGTGTTTTGTGTAACTAATCCAGCAGCTACCCAACTTGTGCTAGGCAAGTTTGTAATTTCAGCATCAAGAGATAAACCAGTACCGTTAGTAAATGTAGTAATTGCTGCACCGCCTGGGGTTGCAGCAAGTGTAAATGTGGTTCCTAATGGTGTTGATGCAACATAATAAATTGTTCCTGCAACTAAACCGTAACCACCATTGCCTACTGTAGGAGTTGTTTGTGGAATAACTTCGTCACCAACATTTAGATTGTGTGTTCCGCTGGTAAATGTTGTGCCACCGGCTACAATAGTAATTGTTATTTTAGGAACGCCAGCTGTTAATCCAAGGTCAATAATGTTAGTAATAACATCAACCATCGCACCTACTCTTGTTGAGCTGGTTGCATCACCAGTAGTACCTGTTATTCTAGTAACGCCAACTTGTAGTGCTGAGTATGCGCCACCTGATGAGATAGCTTGTACAATAGTTTTTAGCACTCCGTATGCAGCCAATGTTGCTGCTTTCTCACCAGCATCAATCTCTAGTGAACCAGTTAATCTTGAATAATAGGCAACACCTGCTTGCTTACTAGCAAACTTTCCACCGTAGGTTAAGTCATAGCGTAGTGCATCAACAATGTAACCAATGTCTCGAGTACATGCAGTTTGATCTATGCTAATCCATAAGCTGTTGTAGTTAGTGTCTAAATATTCTGATACTTCTGCTACAACAAATGCCTTATTTTCCCAAATTAATTTAGCAGCAGCATAATCTTCTGCATCTACACCAGTGTAGTCTGGCCATAGGAAACTTAGAGGAGTTGCACCACCAGTAATAGTTCTTGTAATGTCAGTAATAACACTGCTAATCTGTGCAACTGCACCGTTACCAGCAAGATTTTTAATCTTGTATTTTAAGAAAGTAATCAGTCCAAGACTTGCAGCCTTCTGATCAGCTAATACTATAACAGTTGAACTTAGACCTCTATGATAACTCATACCAACAACAATTGATGCAAAGTTGCTGTTAAACATCATGTCATAGCCCAGGGCATCAACCATGTATCCAATGTCACGAGAACAAGTTTCTTCATCAAATGTTAAGTCTTGATGATATTTGTTTACATACTGTAAACCGTCGCTTTGAATTTCAGATTTTTTACTTTGTAATGTTGCAAATGCTGCAACTAAATCTGCATTAACCCATGCTGTTGTTGGAGCAATAGCGGTAGGTGATGTACCATTAGTAACCCAATCAATAACATCTTGCACACGAGCTTGTGCAAATGCAGCAGCAGGTGCTGAACCGCCTGAATTACTAGATCCACGAGGTGTTGTATTACCTGACTGTGCTATAATTGCAGTACCTAAAACAATATTATCAATAATTCCTTGAAGGAATGTGTACGCACCAATTGTTGCTGCTTTTTCTGTTGCATCAATAACTAGGTTAATAGAACTATAATACGAACGACCGGCTATTAATGTTTGTGTATTGCCGCCGTAGGTCATGTCATAGCGAATAGCGTCAAGGATATAACCAATGTCACGTTGACATTTTTCCTGACCAGTTACACCTAATGCTGTCCAAATTGGACCATAGGTTAGATCATTTTCTAAGAATTTACTAACATCTGCTTTAATAAAGGCGTAGTTATTAAGAATTTCATCTCTACCAACTTGATAGCCACTAGCGTACCCAGTTGGGTCAGGCATAATTTCAGTTGGTCGTGCTGTAATGCCGTTGTTTAGTACATCATAAATTACAGAAGCAGCATATTCAATACGTGTTGCACCCGCAGTATTACCAACACTACCATCCGGTAATGATACTACTTGAGTTTGTGTATTGCCAGTTGTTGGTGTTACAGCATTATTTTGAATTAGATCGCTGGTAATTGCTTTAATTCTATTTAATGCACTGATTGTTTTTGCCTTGTCGTCTACAAGAGCCGCAATGGCTGGCTGTGGTCGAATAACAGTACTACGCAATTCGTCGCCAACAACCGCAGTGTTCTTAGGAATAACTATTGGCAATACTTCGTAGTACGTACCAGTTTTAACACTAATAGTTGTGTTAGCATTAATTCCTACTGGAATAGCACTAGCAGTTCCTGCTAGTATACCATCAGTAATAATTGATAATAGATCAGCACTTAATGTATTAACACCAGTTTCAGCAGTTAGTGTTGTGTCAATAATCTGAAGTGCTTGGCTGAGTGTTGGTACACTATTCGCTACTTGGTATACTGTAGTAGGAGCGGTATTACTCATAACTTTAACAACTAATGATTTTAAATAGTTGTATGCAGCAACAGTTTGAACTGTTTGTGTACCAAAGTTTGAATTAATGTATGCGCTGCCGGCTGTAGTGTAGTAGGCTTTAGCTGCTGCGGTAATTTCTTCATTACCGCCGTGGCTCATGTCATATACTAGAGCATCAACAATATAACCTACATCTCGTTGACATATATTATAGTCATAAGATAATGTGCCAGTCATGTCTGTTGTGCCAGCAGTAAGTGTTCTTATTGCGCCGCCTTGAAGATTACTGATAGTAAATTTTGTACTACTAGTTACAGTTTTAACATAATATGTAACACCAGCAGTTACACCACCAGTAGTGCCACTAAACTGAATAGGCATTCCTGATGTTAGATTATTAGTATTACCAGATGCTAGTGTATATTCATAGGTAGCACCATCACTTGATGTAATATTTACAGTGTAGGTATAGGTTACCCAGTTACTAATTTCTTTCATAATAAATTGCTTGTTTTTTCTTAGCAATTCAACTGCACTTCTATTTAGATAACCTTTTTCTACTTGTTCGCAAGCATATCTTACGCTTGCCCATGGTTTGTCAACGGTTAAACCTTGTCCTGGATCTTCTGTATTTGCACCAGTTGGGCCAACGTACACTAGATTGTTAATTAACCCATAGTATGCCCATGTTGGGTAACCGCTCTTAACACGTAAAACTTGACCGTCTGTGCCAACTGGTAATCTTGTTGGGCCGTTTTCGCTGTAATAGTAGGTATCTCCGTCTGTAGTTAATACTGATACTTCGGCGCCAGCTGATAATATATTCCAATATGTAGCAGTAGTATCATTGTCAGGACGATTTAAAGTGGCAGCGGTGTGAGAACTAATGCAAATATAACTGCTTGCTCCCCAGAAAGCAACATCACCTAGTACATAAACAGTACCACTAGTCCACGTAGATGAAATACCAACGTGTGATTGTCCGGCAATTGCGCCAGTGCTTACTGAAGTAACAGTAATTGTAATATCGTTAGCTGGGCTTAGGCCCCCAACGTTAGTACCTAAAATTTTAATAACATCGCCGGGAGTATAGTTACTACCATTGTTAGTTCTTGTTAAAGTATATCTTGTGCCAGAACGTAAGACTGTAAATTGTGCACCGGTTGCAGAAGGATTTGTAACTGTGACATTTGAAGTAGTAACAGCAGTATATGTGCCTTGTACATTAACCCAGTTAATGCCGGCATTTAATTGAGACCAATATGTTAAATTTGGGGGACTTGCGCTGCTACTGTCTGCCGTAGCAACATAGGTATAACCACCTAATCTTACTACATCGCCTATTTTGTAGGTAGTAGCTGTCCAGTCACCTCGAAAATTAAATCCAGTAGTGTATACATCCCAGTAGGCAGTTGCAGTTGGCGGAACTTGTGTTGTTGAATGATTCTGTTTACATATATACGAGTAACCGCCGTAGGTTACTAAATCACCTACTTGATATTCTGTGCCGCCGACCCATGTGTTTTCAAATTGTACACCTTCAACAAATAGACTCCACTTAGTGTTGTCAAATGTAACATCTGATGTGTGATAAGTGGTACAAATCCATGTGCTTGCACCATACTTAACAACGTCATTTTCACGATATCTAGTTTCGCCTACCCAGTCTGCTAGATAAGTAATGCCTTTATTAAATTCGTCCCATTTGCTAAAATCGTCTTCAAGTCCGTCATCTTCTAAAGCCGCAGATGTATGCCAAGCATTACAAACATAAGTAATGCCGCCGTAGGATACTAAGTCGTTTTTACGGTAACGTGTGTCAACTTCCCAAGGACCTGCCCAGTATAGGTCAGCAGCAAATTCTTCCCATTTGCTAAAATCGTCTTCTAAGCCAAGTGCAGTTGTTAGAGCAGATGTATGCGCAGCATTACAAAAATATACAATGCCGCCGTATTTTACAATATCGCCAGCATCATAATATGTATCTGTGTCCCAGTTACCTTTCCATGCAATACCACCGCTGACTAATTCCCAGTAAGGAGGATTTTCAGCTAAGTCAGTTGCAAAAAGTGCGGCAGATGTATGACTTTTTGTACAAATATAACTTTGGCCGCCAACGCTAATAACATCGTCCACCAAGTAAGGTGTTGCATCATTCCAGACACCTTTCCATACAAACCTAATTCTACCTAATTTAAATTCTGCCATTTAAAGCTCCATCCGTATATGTTATTTATCTTGTCTGTGATTTCGGAGTAATTGCTTATCTACGATTCCAAGTTTTCATGAAGAATGACATGGCCATGCCGTCGCCGTCCCACCCTGCAAATTCGCCTTGCACACGCACTGTATTGGGCATGTTTACAACAGAACCTACAGACCCTTCTGGAATTGTACTAGAAATTTTATCTGGTCCTCCAACTAAAACTGTACCTGCAATTAACTGCCCGGTAAATGTGTTAGATCCACCTTGACTTAATCTATTGGTTAAATATGCCTTAATTGCTCGTTGTGTTGGAATAACTTCATTGCTATTTGCTATAAATGTTTCGTCAGTGCTAAACTGTCTAACTACTACACTAGCACTTCCTACAGCAACACCGCCTAAACTTAGTGTTTCTAGACCAGTTAATCCAAACTGGCTAGCACTTAGAGTAATAATACCAGTTGCTTGTTCAACAGCAAACAAATTACCTACGCGGAAATTACCATCTTGGTCAGTGCTTGTATAGAACACACGACCAAAATTTACTTCAACTGCTTGATCTTGTGGTGCTAGTACAGTGTCAGCTGGAACACCTGGATAGTTACTCTGAATGGCATTTCCGTAACCAACATTTAAAAAGTCATGTCCAGTTAATCGTGCTTGACTATACTTTGTTCTGATTGTTACCGCAGCATTGTGTGCCGGGCTTAATTCTGTAGAAATATCCGGAGATAACTGAATATTTGCTTGAATATTTGGAGAAGTTGTACCAAAGACTGCGGTTGCACTAGTTACCTTGTAGATAGTGCTATTTCCTGCAATAACTAAGTTATCACCTGGTCCTGGTAATTGATTTAGATTTTTTACAGTTAACGTTAAACCGGTCTGATATGCATCTGCATATCCACTACCAACAATTTTGACCATAGTTGAATTAGTGTTATATCCAGATCCTCTGTTTAAAAATGTTGGATTAGCCAAAGTACCATTGCTTTTTCTTACTTCTGCTGTGGCAACTAGTGTAGTATTTGGGTCTGTGAATGTAATAGTAGGCAATGAAGTATAGTTTGATCCAGGTTCTATAATACTCAGTCTAGATATTCTTCCAGAACTAACCCCTGCTCGAACTTTTGTTCGAGCGCCTGCCTTGATAACACTGCCTTTAATTCGAGCAGCAACAGTTGCAAATACTCCGTCATAGGTTGTAGCAGCAAATCCAAAAGCTACTCCGCCATATCCGTCGTCGGACACTGCTTTAGATTTCCAATCTTGACCATCTTCACTGATATGTGCCTCTGTGCTTGTAGAATCTAGTGCTAAGAATACACCTTGACCGTAGGCAATTTTATCTGCGACAATTTCGTAAGGACCGTCATACCATGTTATGCCGTCTTGGCTGTACGAAGGAGCCGCCGTTGTACTAGATACAGCGACAAACAATCCGTTGCCAAATGCAATATTTTGCCAGTTAGACGCCGATGCCGGGGTAGTTACGATCCATGACGTTGCATCTGTAGTATATGCAGCGTCACCGTCTGAACTGACAGCTATAAATTTTCCTGCGCCGTAGCATAAACCAGTGACATTATTAATACCCATTGATCCGCCAGCTATCCAAGATACTCCGTAATCCGTAGAATATGCATTGGCACCAGTTTGCGCTACAGCAACAAATATACCGTCACCGTAAACAACCTTAGTCCATGTTGTTTTAGATGGTAATAGTGAGAATGTCCACCCTTGTCCGTTGGCTTTTGAGACTAGCGCAGTTGACTGTGTTTCAAGACTTGCTCCGCCTGATGAAATTATTACCCAATACTCGTTACCGTAGGCAACACTGGTCCATGATCTAGAATCAGGCAATGTTATAGCAGTCCAAGTTTGACCGTCTGGGGAAGTAGCTGCGGTAGAATAACTGTCTGGAATCGCCATAAACAAATTATTTCCGTAGGCAATATCTATCCACGAACTTCCAATAGCCAGTGTTGGTGTAGTGCTGGTAGTTTGTAAGAAATTAGGTTCTGTAAATGTTACTCTAGGTTCAATATAGTAAACACTAGAGCTGTCTAATACAGATTCAATAGGTGTACCTGGATTAATATGATCCCATCCTACTGCACCAATTTTCATTGATCCTGTTCTTGTAGTTAGGTCTATAGGTACTCCTAGATCGTCTTTTATACTAAAAGTTGTATCGCTATAAACTGTATCCACGTAGTAGGTTGTTCCTTTTGTTACGCCGCCAACTAAGTTTGTTGAATATGTACCAATCATTGAACCATAACCAAATGCTAATGTTTGTCTAGTATTAGTTGTTGCTGCTGCCATAGTTCCGCTTTCGGTCACTGTAATAGTTTCTGGTTCGTCAGTTGTTCTTACTGCCATTATTCCTGATGCATTGTCAAGATCTCTTGCTAGGCCACCTGGACTATTACTAATAGTAAATGATCCTGGATTAATAGCTAGAATATAGTAAGTTGTCCCTGATATAATTCCACCAAATGTATTTCCTATAAATTGTATTGGATTATTAGCGACAAAGCCTGCGGTAGTTGAAACAGTAATTAAGTTGCTACCGGTAGATGTTGCCGTAGCAGTAGCAGTAATAATAGTACTTGTTATGGTAAAGTCATTGATACCAATAATCTTACTAATGTAATATTTTTGACCTTCTATTAAACCGCCTAGAGTTTCTCCAGAAAATACTATTGGATTTAGCGGAACTAACGAAGTAGTTGATGTTGTTGTAAGATAATTTGTCACTGAGTCTACATCAGTTACATCAAATTCAATTAATGTACTAGCTAATGTAAATGTTGTAGCGTCTAAAATGTCATTGACATAATATGTAGTTCCAACACTTAGTCCACCGAGTGTAGTACCGGTAAAACTAATTGGCATATTTGGAATCATGCTTAGAGTTGATCCTGTTGCGTAATTAGTATACTCTGGGAAAATCATGGTCATACTACCAGATCCAGCAGATGCAGTATTTAATAACCACACCGCGCCAAATAATGTTGTTGAAATTGTAAATGTTGTAGTACTAGTAATTTCTTTAATATAATAGGTAAAATTAGTAGTGACTCCGCCGAACACGGTACCTTCAAATCTTATCTGCATATTTTCTGCTAGTTTAGCAGTGGTGCTGACAGTTAATTGATTAATTTGTCCACCGTTGGTTCCTGTGATAGTTATTCTTCCTACAGAAGTGTACTGTAATTCAGTTGTATAATATGTAGGAATAAATTGTATAGCTTGATCAGTGTACAATGTGTCGGTGGTATCAGCTGCATCTAAAGTTATACGATCTGTAGTTCCGTTTGTGCTGGCAACTTCAAGTGGTTCAAAAGATTCTTTAAGTATTTGTGCTACTTTAGAAATATCGTCATACGATGAAATATAACCGTATTGTCCAGCACCAGTGCCACTTTGTATAATTGCTCGCATTCTTAAATAATTTGATTCAAGTTTAGTATCTGATCCTGCAATGATAAGATACTGGTCCGTGCCACCTTGTGAATTATTTGAAGAAACACTATACCCGCGGCCTCCAGTACCGCTTCCAGTATCGGTTAATCGTACTTGGTGTACAGCATTTGACCTTGTTTCGTCTGCAACTACTTCTGCATCAATACCTGAACCTATAATTGTGTAGTTGGCATAGGCAGTTGGTCTGTTTGCCACAGTTTGTAAGTAAAAAGAAGGACTTGCTCCTATCTGTACTTGAGCTCCGTAAGCTCTTGAATATCCTGATACTCCAGTTTTTCCTCTTGGATAAATTGAAAAACGTAAGGCATCATTTAACGCTGAGTTATCGTAGACAGTAAGCCAAATTCTATACCAACTATTTTCTAATTCTAATTTGCTTGCGGTTACAGTTGTAGTGCCACTAGTTACGGTGGATAATACTCCAGTGTCAAAGTTAAAAGTAAGTGTGTTAGTAGCAGTTGATGTTCCTGAAAATCTAGCTTCTAAGTCAATAGTTGACGAAGTACCTTTTTTAACATACAAACTTAACGTATAATTTTGATTACTATTTGTTGGTACTGTTCCTGATGCGGTCACTGCTAATGCTTGTGTGCCGCCGGTACCGCCAACAGAAGTAATTAATAAGAAACAGTCATTAACCCCGTCAATACCTCCTAGTTGACTTCCTAGTACACGTAGTTGATTTCCGTTAACATAGTTACTTCCTCCAGCATTAACTACTGCTGAATATGAGGTAGCATTGACTGTAATATCAACAGTCGCATCGAGACCTGAACCTGTTACGTTCAATGTTGTCATGTCTGTATAGATTGCACCAGGAGGTGATACTAGTACATCTTGATAGATATAACAAGCTAATGTATTTGATAATGTGCCAGTTAGTGTCCATGCATCTGTATTATCAAACGGTGAAGTTATATTTTGTTGTATAGTTACATTTCCGTCACTGGTCCATCCAGTAAGGAAATTATTGCTGTAGGTTAACAAATTAGTAGTTGTTTCAACATAATTCGAACCTGCATTGCTGTACTGCATTGATAAAATATCTTGGATATCGCCAAATGCATTTTGTACAGTTGCTTGAACTTGTTGAGATTGATTATCTACTGTGGCACTAAGCGGAATTTCTGTTGGGTCAAATCCTTCGGCGATAACACCGTATGTACCATATGATGTGTTACCGTTAGTAGCACGAATACGGCCGCCGTCTTCGGCAAAGTAACCAGCATATCCATAATATGAGAACACTGATACAGCTTCACACAATGCACCAGACCCAGTGGTCCAGATACCAATGCCGTCACTTAAAATTTGTGTAAAATCGTTACAAACAATTGATTTATTACCGCCATTATGTAATGAACCGTCAATTTTTAAACCAGTGCAACCTGTTCCAAAGTTAGTAACGTTTTGAATATAAGGGCTACGTGATCTAATCCATGTAGTAGTATCGTTAGCACCCAATCCCGGATCTAAACTAACGTATGCTCCGCCAGTTGGACGACGAGTGCTGAAGCTATTAGGATCAGTCAGTGACCCTGCTAGACCAGTCAAGGTTAAATTACGGATACCGCAAGCATTGCGTACATAGAACATGTCACGAAGTGCATCACCTGCGTATACAGTCATTACTCCTGAACCTGAAGTTAAAATAACAGCAGTGCCGCCAGGGGCTGTTGCAATAGTAATTTTTTTGTTTAAAGTGTCAAGACTTTCAACATAATAAGTTTGACCTAATGTTATTCCGCCAAAGTCGTCAACAACTGTCTCAGCGGAGAACTGAACTGGAATATCTACTTCAATGCCCTCTACGGTGTCTAGTATAAATTCGCTAGTATCGCATGATCTAGTAGTTGTGTAGACTGCAATCTTAGGTCTAACCACAGCTCCGCGTAGTTCGTCTCCATTAATTGCGGTGAATTCTGGAACAGTGATTGGTAAAGATTCTTCGTATGTTCCAGTTTTAACCATTATAGTTGATGTAATACCTTTATTAGGTAATGGAATATTTGTTGTGCTAGCATTAGTGATTGCTTCTATTAACATATCCATTAAATCTGTTACAAAAGTGTCAGAGTTTAGTTCTAATTCTTTAGTAACATCGATAATTTGGCCAACTGGATCTTCTACTTGATTTATAGTTTGATAGTTTAAGTTAGGTGCTACATTATTAATAACAATAGCTGCTAGTTCAGATAATCGTGTTAGGCCTTGAGCAATATACACCTGTGCAGCATCTGTGGCAGTGTTTCTAAAAGTACTAGTGCTACCGTTAGAAAAGTATGCTAGTGCTGCATACACAGTTTTACTATTGCAATTATGACTTAAATCGTAGACCAATGCATCAACAACTAGCCTTGCATCACGTCTAGTAGAAAATTCGTCAAAAGTAGATAATGCAGTGAATGGCGGAATTTCTTCTTGAACTTGATATAGCATCCACTGATACATTTCTTCAACAATAAATTCTTTATTCACACGCAACATATATGATGCGTTAGGATTATATGTACCGTAAAGAATTTGTTCACAAGCGTAGGCAATGCTAGCCCACGGATGATCCCAACTATTGCCATAGTCAACACGATCAATTCCATTAGTTGCAACATAATAAACACTAGGTACAAGATTAATTTCTTTCCAAGCTGGAATTCCTTCAGTTACTTGAAAAACATAATCTTCTGTAGAGTCTACTGCCTCTCCTTCTTCTATGACAGGTATTGCAACGTTTACATTATTAGATCTTGTAACAATGTCGCCTGGTATATTGCCAGCGTTATTTCTATCGTGTAATGTATACACAATCCAATAAGTATTTAAAATGTCATTATCTGGACGATTAATATTAGCTGAAGTATGTGCGTTAATGCAACGATATGTACCGTTACCCCAAACAACTATCTCGCCTAATGAGTAATCAGTTTCCTTACTCCAGAATCCTAACCAAGCAGTACCAGGAGCTACTAAAGACCAGTATAGATAATTTACACCAATGAATGATAATGCTTGGCCATTAACTACTGTACCGTCTGGTGCTTTATTAATTACTACTGTATCAGTACTTGATGTTGAAACAACTGTTTGGCCTTCTGTAAATCCTACACCTGAAACTATCATACCTACAACTATTCCAGCGTTTGAGGCTACTTTAACAGTAGTTCCTGAACTTCCTGAGGCAGTGTAGGTAGTTGAAGTTGCAAAGGCTGAGGGATTTTGATTAGTGTTGTCCAAAGTTGCAACAAATAAATTGCCATGATGGCGAACTACAGAACCAACTTTATATGTTGGTGCGCTAGTGCCGCCAGTCCATGTACCTGAAATTTGATAACCTTGAGTTAATAAATCCCAGTTTGTAGAAGTAGTAGACGGAGGGTTAAGTATAGTGTTTAATACTTTACAGATGTAAGAGTATCCGCCGTACATGACAATATCGCCTGGTTGATATACTGTAATATTATTCCAAGTTGTGACGAACTCTGTACCAGGCATCCACAACGTAAATTTAGTGCCATCAAATGCACTACCAGAAGTGTGTCCCGCTGTACAGATATATGCGTCTGGTCCGTTTTTAACTATGTCGTTTAACTTATATCGTGTTGTGGACGCCCAGTCAAATTTAAATTCAATGCCGTTGTTGACAATTTCCCATTTTAATATATCAGGATCAATACCAATATCGGTAGTAGCAGCAGAAAGATGATTTGTTATGCAGCGATAAACAATGCCGCCGTATTTTACTAGGTCATTAATACCATAGGCAGTGTTGACGGTCCAGTCTTTGTCCCAATTACTAAATTGTGCATAGGTAGTCCAATTCGCTGCTGTGATTTGTGTCGCGCCGCTGGTGTGGGCTACTATACAAATATAAACAGCACCTCCGTATTGTACAAGATTGCCTAACGAGTAGGGTGTATTAGGTTGCCATGCTTGTTTCCATGCAATACCATCTAACATTAATTCCCAACGAAATTCATTTGCTAGTGTAGTTGGATTTACATAATACAAATCTGTGTAGAAATCTGCATCGGAAGTATGTGGATATTTACAAACGTATGTTTTTCCGTTATACTCAACAACTGCATCTCTATTATAAAATCTATCGTCAGTCCATGAACCAACCCAATTAAATCTCAATCTAGCAATTTTAAATTCTGCCATTTTATTTTCCTTGTACCTATATTATACTTATTAAAGTGTTCCTACCATGGAAGTTGAGGTTACTACAGGTGGCGTACCGTCATAATTAACGCTCACAGTGTATGTTCCTTTTTTGCCAAGTGTTCCGCCAGTTTCGGTGCTAGTTAGTTGCGTCACTATTGTTGTTGGATTTTGGATTCCATTGCCGTCTAATGTCATACCCTTCTTAATAATACCAGTTTCAGAATCAACAGCAGTTACGGTCATTGTAGTATTTGTAATAGATGCAGTAAATGATGCAGGATATGCATATTCTCTATTGACTCTTGCGATTAATTCACCTCTGGCATTTATGTAGTAATAACAATTTTTAGTGTCCCAGCGATACTGATCCCAATGTAAATTTTCATAAGGTCGACTATGATCTTCTTCTAATCTTCCGTCAAAGAAATCAACACCGTATTCAAAGTCTTCAAAATTTTCTGCTGCTGGTCCCGGATCATTGACGATAATAACATCGTCGTCGGCGTTATCTGTAAGTTGATTAATTCTTATAAAGTATAGTAGTCCATCATCTGTTCTACGTAATGCGTAAAAATACTTAGGATTACCTTCACCTAATAATTCTGAAATTGGAGTTTCATTACCAATATAATATGTCATAATTTTAACCTTTAAACAATTTCTACGTAGCTCATTACAATATCAATACTAGCATCAAAATTTGCCTGTACTTTAATTGCCGTTGACGGCCCTAGAATTAATTTTTCTCCGCCGTTGACTGCACGAAGACTAGTACCTGGAGGAACAACAATATCTTTCATAAAATATGCTTCTGTTACTTCAACAGTATCTTGTAATTTAATGCTGACTAATACTACACTACCAGTTAGATTTGTTAGACTTAGTCCAATAACCGTTGTTCTTGCATTTCCAGCAGTAGTTAACAGAGTTTCTTCTGCTGTTCCTAGTTCTGAAAATAATACGTTCTTAAAAAATGATGCCATAATATATTATCCAAATAAAATTGCTGATACAATTGCAATATCTTGCGCTTGACTAGCATTAATTGATCCTGTTGTACCACTTAGGCCGCCCCAAACTGCACCATCATAGAGTTCTGTACTTAAGGTATCTGTGTTGTATCGAATCATTCCTGTTACAGGATATGTTGGTCTATCAATACTTCCGCCTGAAGGAATAACAACACCATTAGTTCCTGCAATTCTAACATAGCCTTGTCCGGTAGTTTTTAAAACTGTAATTGCATCTGGTGTAGTATTTTGAATTGTATTACTACTTATTTTAATATTTGAAACAACAATACCGTTACTATTATAACCTGATATAACACGAGAACCAACATCCTCTGCCGGGCTTACTAGATAAGTTCCAGTTAACCCGCTGCCGCCAGAAAATGCTGTAACAACACTTTCTGGTAGTAGAGTAGGAGCTGATAATAAAGTCCCAACGCTAATAGTACCTGATGATACATTAGTTACAGTCATAACTACTGATGTAGCTGTCATAACAGACTGTGTAGTTGTAAAACTTGTTCCCGGTGGAATACTTTGGCTATCACTAATGACCCATGTACTGCCAACTTCATTCAATGTGATATTTGAAACTACATAAGTCCCTGCAATTATTCCAACACAATTAATAATTTGTCCCACATCTACTTCTCCGTCTATTAGAGAAGTCACAGTTAATGTAGTTCCAGTAATACTTCCCTGGAAGTTTGCTGTTTTTTGTTCTTGATTTTCACTAACAGTCCATGTACTTGACGAACTTGTACCAGTGCCAGTTAAGTTAGCAACAATATAGGTATTGTTAGCCATTCCTGGCCCTGACAATACTTGTCCAACTACTAGTCCGGCACCACTTGGAGCACTAGTTACTGTTAATGTTGTTCCACTAATGCTTCCTCTAAATGTAACACTAGTTCCAATACTAATACTAGCTGTAAATACCGTTGAAGCTGGTAGTATACTAATATCTGTGCTAGGTGATATTGAACTGATAGTGTTATTTGTTATTTCAATATTACCAACATTTACTACATCTGTGGTAAATGCTGTATCAGTTAACGTAGCAACCTGTGTTCCATTAGCGTAAAAGTATAAAGTCTTGTCGCCAGCACCAGGAGTTGCTTCTGCTTTAATATAAGTTGTCTGTGCTAGATCAGTTACTTGTCCTAGAGGAATCCAATTTGATCCGTTGTATCCTTCAAACCAATTGTATCCAGCTTCATTATTAAATCTAATTGCACCCGCAGTAGCTGGACTTGGACGTTGACTTACATTGCCTGTAGGAATTACAAAGCTGCGAGTACTGTTAATTGTAATTACACCGCTAGCCGCTGATAAGGTTAATCCACCGTTTAATGTAGTAATTGTATTACCGCTGATGTTAATATTTCCAGTTTCAACTTTTGATGCGTTAATAGTTGTAACTGCTAGACCGTCTGTGAACACTAGATCTGCTGCTGCTGGAATATTAAAAGTAGAACCGTTAAATGTTACTGCACCGTTCTTTTGATCAACGCTAAAATAATCACCTACATTAAAATCACCTTTGTTATCAATAGATGAATAGAAAATCTTTGCGCCATTAGTTTTAACAACTTGATTTTCTGGTATTTGTCGAGTAGGATCGTTATCAGAGAATCTTCCTGCACCTACATAGGCAAAGTTTTGACTTACAAGGTATGCAATTACACCAACACCATCGCCAACAAATCCATAAGTACCATAAACATTAGCAGAGCCAATACTACGAACTTCGCTACCAAACTTTGTATAATCAGCATAGGCAATTAGATTAGCTGTGCCGCCTGCCGAAGTTCTTAAATCTTGATATGTTGTACCGTCATCGACAATAGTTGTTGATTCGTTGGTACCGTTAAAGTGTAATAATAGTACAGTATCTAAATCACCAATAAACGGTGCAGTTGGTGCTACAAATGTTCCTGTATATCTTCCAACACCTTTACTAATTCGAATTTCGTCAATGCTACCATTGAAATTCAAATCTCCAAGAAATCTTGCTCCAATCCTTACTGGTGATTCTATATAAGTAGTTGTATCGGTCCAAGTAGAACCAACTTGGCTACCGTTTATAAACATACTAGTACTAGTACCAGTTCTACTAACTGCTATATGGTACCATGTGCCCGCAACTATTCCGCTGACACCACTAATCCGTGTAGTATTATTAACAGTATAGACAAGCGAACCTCCAGCTGTTATCTGTATCCAAGGTGCTGATTGACTAGTTGCTGTTCTAAAGTCAATTAAGGTAACTCCTACACCTAAGGTTGCTCTATTAAATTGCCCTTCGATAGTAAAATCACCTGATCCAAAGTTAAAATCTGCTTGTGCTGGTAGGCTTATGTAATCGCCAGTGCCGTCTAATAATAATGCTGCTGTGCCAAACTTTTTAATTGCAGTGCCTAGTTGGGCGTCGCCGTTTACTGTTACAGTTTTTCCAGTACGGTCAGTTAGTGTTTCAAAACCTGCTCGATAGTCAGCTAAGTACACCCAGTCACCTGATATAGCAGCAATAACACCAGTGGCTAATACCGTAGTCTTATCAGTGTCATAATAAGTTAATGTATTGCTAACTGCCCATGTGCCAACCCTAATTGCTGCTGGAATTTTTAATGCTGTTTGTGCTGTGCCAAATTGTCCAGTTGCACCTGTGGTAAGATTAAATCCTCTTAGAGCAAAATAGATAAAACTGTTTAACCACTCTATACGAACACCGTTAGTAGCAGTAATACAATTGATACCAGGTGTAATAAATGTTACTGCATGGAATAACATTGATACATCTTTACTAGCACTGTTGGCAATACTACCATCAAAGAATCCGCCACGTCCTGCATCACCTGCTAGAAAACCTCTTGGATCGTCTGCTGGATTAGTTCCAAGTCGTACTGTTGAACCTTGTGTAATTACAGAAACATTTCTAACATAGGGACTACGTGTGGTAACTCTAAAGTTAGTAGCGTATCTAAATGCATGTCCAGTATTTGCACCGGCATTATATTCAAAGTATCCAACTGTTAAATCCTCAATAGTTGTTTCACCATTGAGTAGAAATGCATCATTACTGCGTGTTCCTGTTGTAGGTTGTATTAATACTGAACGAATACTAGCACCTTTAACAGTTACACCAACTGGCACTGTCAAAGGAAACACTTCGGTGTATGTACCTGGATAGATATAAATTGTATCACCACTAGCAGCAACACTCAGTGCTTTTACTACAGAAGCAAATGGATCGTTCTGATGAGTGCCAGTCTTAGTGTCACCACCATTAGTTGCTACAAAATAAGTTTTACCCGGGGTTAAAGATAAATTAACACCGTTGGTTAAAGTAATAGTTGTAGCACTTAAATTTGTTGCGTATAAATTCTTAGTATATGTATCTAACCAACGTTGGCCAGCTTCGCCTAGGCTAAATGATTCATTAGCATTAGGTCTAATATTACTGTTAATGTCTGCGTTGAATACTACATTGTCGTTGTCAGAATCACCAATAGCAATAGTGCCGCTTGATCCTGCATCTGCTGTAACCGTGCCGGTAACTGTTAAATTACCGTTGATTAACATGTCAGAGTAAACGTTAACTTTACCTGTGCCAGTTGGGCGTAGATTAATGCTCTTGTCTGTGCCTAAAGCATTGATATTGCTACCAGTTAGTTCTAAATTATCAACTTGAAGTTTAGCTTGGACAACAACCGCATTGCTAGCATTTGGAACTAGATTTAGTGTGTCATTAGTAGACGTAATAGTGTTAGTTGCAAAATTTAAATTTGCAATTTCTGCAGAAGTGCTAACTACTAAATTTGTACTTTTAACTGTTCCTGCAACATCTAATGGCTGCGACGGATTAGTTTTGTTAATACCAACATTACGACCAACAACATCTAAATAGATTAGATCTGTATCAAACGCAAGATTTTTACCGTCTCGTTGAAGGTCATCTTTTAAAAGTTGTCCGGAAATTCGCCCTATAGCCATAGATATACACCAGTTTTAGTATTTATCTTTAGCCTAAAACGTAGGCCCAAAGTGTACTTTCGTCTTGCATGTCTTCTGTGCTAACTAGTGCAGATCCTGTAGCAGAAGACCATTCAGTACCGTCCCATACTTCAACTGCTGTATTATCAGTGTTGTAGCGATGCATACCAACTTCGGGAACTTGAGATCTTTCACCCTCTGTTCCGTAGGGTAATTGTACAGCTGGGCCGTCAAGTACAAAATATCCGTCGTTATTCTGTGGTAAATTTAAGATAAAATCATCTGAGATATTTTCAATAGTATCTGTATAAAATTTAAGATTTTGTATATTAGTGATTCCACTAGTAGGATTAAATGTTAGATCAGATGATGCATTTAGTGTTAATCTAGCGGGAGTAAAATACAGATTGCTTAATCGCAAATCTTTAAAAGTAACTTTTGAATCTGTTATTGATATTTTAAGATCATTATTAGCATACATTCTAATTGTTTGATCATTTGCACCAGGTGTTAATTCTGGAGTAATTCTTGTAGTCTGAGTCGAATCTTGAATTGCATACAAACTAACAACACCTGTGGCAGCGTACCCTTCAAAGTTGTTTATAGTAGTGTTATATCTTACACCGCCAACAGTGTTAAAAGGGTCAGTGTTTGACCCTTTAGGTAGGATAAATTCAGATATACTACTAATATTAACATTTTGATTGGCAGCACTAAAATTTAGATTGCCATTTAAGGTTGTTATAGTATTATCACTTATTCTAATATTTCCAGTGCTAACTTCATGCGCATCAATATAAGTTCTACTAGAACTGCTAATAAATTCAATACTTCCTTGGTTGATTTGAAAATTTGTTCCGGTGAATGTTACTATACCAGTTTCACTGTTAACTTTAAACACATTACCAATACGCATATTACCGCTTTGATCTACTGATTGGTAATATATTTCTGCGCCGTTTAGTCTTTCTGCATCATGTCCTTCATTGGCTAATGTTGGATCATTTGAGGAATCTTGTAGGCTTCCTACATAGGCAAAGTTATGTCCTACTAGGTACATGATAACATCAGCTCCGTCGCCCCATACTGCCCAGTCTCCGTAGACATTTGCTGATCCAATACTACGAAGTTCTGCTCCAAACTTTGCGCCTAAGCTGGCAAATCCTAGTGTGCCTTGTAGACCAACTAGTCCTCTATAGGCAAAGTAAGTAAATGAATTTAACCACTCAACTCTAACTCCGTTAGTCATTGTTACACAGTCAACACCTGGTGTTAAAAATGTACAGCTATGAAATAATAAACTTGCTTCTTTACTAGCAGTGTTAACTACTGCGCCATCAATATAAGCAGCGCGGCCCGCATCGCCGCTAGCATATCCTCTTGGATCAGTGCCTGTAGTAATACTGCCAAATGTTATTACTGTGATATTTTTTACATAAGGACTACGACTTGTAACTTTAAAGTCGTTGGCAAATCTAAATGCATGACCAGTGTTTAGACTAGAGTTATATTTAAATCCTGTGACAGTAAAATCTTCTAAGGTAGTTTCGCCGTTTAATAAAAATACATCATTAGATATAGTACCTACACTTGGTGTTATAATAACGTTTCTAATATCTAATCCTCTAACTGTAACACCTACTGGTACAGTTAATGGAGTAACTTCTACGTATGTGCCAGGAAAGACAAATATTGTATCTCCGCTCTGAGCCTCATCAAGTGCTTTAGCAATAGTTAAGTAGGGACCTTGTTGATGATCGCCTGTGTTAGTATCACTTCCGTTAACACTAACATACCAACTCTTACCTTGTTTTAGGCTAAGATCTATAGTGCCATAATTTAATGCACCAGAAAAACTTGCGTTGGTTGCTGTAACGTTTTTAGAGTATAGGTTATTCCAAGTGTATCCAGATTGTCCTAAACCCCATTTAGGATCGCCTGGCGAGTTGGTGCCTATGCCAACATCTCCTAACTGCCACACTTCTGGTCTAATACTGCTATTAATGTCTGATGAAAATGTAACATTATCAGTGTCACTATTACCAAATGTTACGTTGCCGTTGAATGTTAGTGTGCCAGTAGTTCTTAGATCACCATTTACCGCTACATCTTTTTCAGTGCCAACTTGTCCTACAACAACTTGTCCATTACCTGTTGGATAAAAATTGATACTTTGATCAGTGCCAGTGCCTTGTAGATCACTACCTCTAAATTCTAAACCGTCGCTGCTGCGCCATGCTTTAGCTTTGACATATTTTGTTGTGCCGGTTGCTGTTAGATTAATATCACCTACAGCATTTTGAATTGTATTTGTGTAAAACTTTAGACTACCAATAGTGGTAAAGTTAGGCGAAATATTAGGAGCTAATACTGATAATTCGTCAGCGGCTATTGTTCCAGTTACATTAAATCCAGTAGTAGGGCCTGTATTTTTAACGCCTACCCTACGATTAACAACATCAAGGTGAAGTAGGTCAGTATCAAACGAAAGATTTTTACTGTCTCGACGAAGATCGTCGGCTAGAATTTGACCGGAGATTTTTCCAATTTCTGACATTTACAGCTCCATATACTGTATTTATGGAGAGTTAATTACTTGTCAAAGCCGTGTAGTACTGTAACGTATTTAGGATCTACTGTGCCAACTGGCACAGCTGATGTAAAGGAAAGATAATATCCGCTAGGTAAAGTCATTGTAATAACAGTGCCAGCGGGCATATCTGCAATAGTAGCAGTATCAATAGTAAAAGAACTAGTTCCAATAGTTGATACTTTTGTGTTCCCAGCAAAAATAGGATTGCTTGAACCGTCTACTGCTGTAAGCACTGCGTTAACTTTAATATTAGGAATTGTATCTGTAAAGTTAGTTGATGCATTGTTTGTTGGAACTACATTAATAGTAGTTGCACCAGAGGAAATAATACTTGAATGTGATGTTACAGTTGGTGTAGGATTTTGTACAATGGTGTAATTTGTAGTCCATACTTGAAATACATTTTCAACTAGTACAATTATATTTTGTCCATCAAAATTATTGTTTTCGTTTGATACATTTGTTGGATCGTAGGCTGCATTAAGTGGGCCATAATATATACTTGCTCCGTCACCAGTTCCTGCTGTTTGCTGAATAATTTTTGTAGCTTCGGCATATCTTAGAGCACGCCATGTACTACCTTGATATACTTCAACGTTGTCAGTTTCTGTATTAAATCGAATTAATCCATTGCTAACTAATCCGCTTCTATCTGCATCTGCGCCAACTGGAAGTTGTAAACTTGCGCGGCCGCCCATGATAATGTCGTTGGTCTGAGAAACGTATAAACGATAATCTCTTGGATCGCGTGGGTTAACAGTGGTACGTCTAACAAATCTCATTATACACTCATGTAAGAAATAGTTGCTGATAAGTTTGCATTATCTGCTAGTGCTACTAAAAAGTCGCCATTGGCTAAAACTACTTTTTCTGTGTCAAATGTAAATGTTTCTCCAGCAGGTATTGGTATTGCTTTAAGAATCATATTTGTATTACTACGAGAACCACCAGAAGGAATAACATGCAGAGTTAACTCAATAGTATTTGCCGTAGGCAATGCAGGATTAAATGCATTTGTATTACAAAAAATTAAAGTAGTAATGGCAGTTTCGCCAGAACTAGTATAGATAGTTGTTGGCGATGAACTGCCCAGAATTGCTGTGTTTTGAATTGCCATTTTTTATCCTTAGAATAACATAGACCAAAGTAATGCTCGTCTACGAGCTATTAATTCGTCTGAGTTACCATAGCTAGTAAAATATACTCCCGTTTTACCTGGACCGGTAGTACCTGAATTTAATGTATATATCTTTGTTGAACCAGCAACTGCTGTTGGTCCGGTCGTATCATCTAATTGTAATACTCCATCAACTTCAATTGTGTCGTTAGTGGCCGCTAGTCTTAAATTGCTTGCGCCGCTAAGATTAGTAATACTGTTATAACTTAAATTTATATTACTATCAATAGTAAAACCAGAACTATTAATTAGTGCTTTTGTACTGTTGTTTAATATAAATCCAATTTCATGCGAGGGTGTTTCTTGTGTTGTAACTCTTGTCGCACCCGAACCTAGGATTGGAGGAAAGTTAGTTGAGAAAAACAACGAAATTGCATCGTCAACATAGCCTTTATTGGTTAGGGCATTATCGTCAATTACTCGAGCCTTGTAATTTGTTGTGCCAAATACACCAACAGCACCAGTTGTTCCTGGGAACAAAGTTAAATCTTGGCCGCCAGAATCAATTTTATTTGTTTCTAAGGGAATATATGTTCCACCAACTGTATATCTTAAAACAATAGTACCGTCGGTATCAATAGCTGTTTTTTCATTGTATACAATCTGTGCATGACCATAGGTGAGATTAGCACCTCTATCAATTTGAATGCCTGAGTACTGTAAACTCACATAGGCATTTGTTTCACCTTGATTTAAAATAATAATGTTGTCTTTAATAGTTGCATTATTAGATTCAATGGTTGTAGTAGTACCTTGTACATTTAAGTTACCAGTTACTACTACAGTACCTGTTCTAGGTCCAGTATCAAGGGTAATAGTTGCGTTGGCTGGATTGCTGTCATTACTGACAACAACTTTATAATTACCATTGTTAACTTTTACTATCTTTGACATTTATTATCCTTAATTGGGGGACAAGCCCCCAATATTCAATTAAGCGTTCTCAATAATAACGCGGCCGTTGGCAGTTGAATCAAAGGTCCAAGGAACTGCATTACCGTCTAATTCTGGTAGATTTGTTCCGGCTTTATAAACTAATGTTGCTCTGTGTGCTGTTAGTTTAGTTACATAATATGTAGAACCGTTGGCTGCTGTGGCTATGATATATGCTTCTCTAAATGCTGGAGTATCATCAGCAACTAATTTACAAACTTTAATTCCGTCTGCTGTTTGAACTTTATAACTACGTGTATTAGATTGTTTGATAATATCGCCTACTTGTACAGTTCCGCCGCTAGTTGTTTTAGCACGAATAGTAATAGCATTCTCTGAATTAGCTGTAGTTAGTACCGCAGTTGGTGCACCTGGACTTGTACCAGAGATAGGACCTGCTAGACCAGCAGCCCATGATAGTGTTGGAGCAGTTATATATCCAGACCCTTGTGCAGTCATTGCAATAGTCTTAACACGGTATCTAACTTCTGCATACGCATCGTTTGCAGCACTAGTAACACCAACTAGTTGATTAGTAGAATTTGGTGTAATAGTTGTGAATGAACCACGTAATACTGGAGTAATTGTAGTAATGTTATCTGTGTCAACAACAATAGTTGCTGTGGCGCCAGTAGCGCCAGTAATATTAACTGTTTCACCGTTAGTATAGCCAGTACCGTTTGCAGCAGTAATTGTAATGCTTTCAATTTCCCAAGTCACTGTAGCAGTAGCTTGTACGCCGCCTGGTAAAGTTGGTGCTGGAATTGTTAATGTTGGCTGACCGCTATCGCTATCAACTTCAATGCTGCCTAATTGGACTGGTAATGTATACGAGGCAATACCTTCACCGCCTGCTCCTGCATTTCTATTACCAAAATATTTTTTATTTAAAGGACGTCCCATTTTATTTTCTCCTTAAGAAAGATGGCGTTCTAGGCCATACGCGGTTGGATTTCCGCATAAAACTTACCCAATGTAAGTCGTACTATGTATTTAGCAGATAATAAAAAAGGGCTCCTAAGAGCCCTTTTAATTGTGTTGACTTTCCTTGCGGATTATCTAAAGACAACGTTCTGAATAGCAACTTTGCCTAGGTAGTCAGCTGCGTTACCTAGAGAAGAAGCTGTGTTGCTCAACTCAACATAACCATAACGTGTCATGAATGATACGACTGGTTCGAAGGTTGATGGATCTAGAACAACACCAGAACTCATTAGAGGAATATATGGGCAATAGAAAGCAGCAGCATCGCTCTCGCTAGAACCTTTGTATCCAATAAGGATGTCTGTATCGTCAGTTGCGTATGTGTTAACATAGATCTTCATAGCACTGTTCAATGTACCAACAAACTTGGTGTTAGTTGGAGCTTCGAAAGTACCTTCAGTTGTACGAGCAAATGCTGATGTAGTTGCTGACTGAAGAATTGTTAAAGCAAATGGGCTAACAACTGCCCAGTTACCTGCGCCACGACGTGTACGTTGTGCGATTAGGTTTGATACACGATTGATTTGAACAGCTAGTGCAGCATGTTCGTCACCAACGAATGTAGCAGTACCTGAAACATCTGATTGGTCAAATGTTTCTGTTGCTGAACCAGCTAAAGATGCTAGTGAACCTAGAATCTCTTGGTCGATTTCAGCAGTGATTTCTTGTGCTAAAGCAGCCATGATTTCTGCTTCAACGTCAATGCCTTGTTGGGCTTGTGCGTCTTGAGCAGCTTCAAATGTCCAGCGAGCTGATAACTTACGTGTCTTAGCTTCGACTGTTTGCTTTAGAATCTGGATTGACATACGCTTACCAGCAGCACCTTCAAGAGTTGCTGTTGATGTTGCTTTTGAACCAGGATCTTGATCGTTACCAGAATAACCAGCTGCGATCTTGAATGGGCTTAGTGCTTCTTCACCAGCTACTACGCCGTTTGCGTTATCTGCATAACGAACACGTAGTGTATGGATCTGACCCACTGGACCAGTCATAGGTTGTACACCAACTAACTCGTTAGCAATAACGGTTGGCATAACGCGACGGATTACTGGAAGAATCACGCGATTTAGTGTTGCGACGTTGCCGGCAGAAGTGGCACCAGCTGTTGGGCTTTCTAGTAGATACTTACGTGTATTGTCTAGTGTAACACCCATTACTGATTTTTTAGTGCCTTGTAAGCCTTCTAGTAGGGCTTCTTTTGTTTCTGTCCAGCGGCCATGTAGTAGTTCTGACATTTAAATTCTCCTTAAATTTTTAATCCGGCGAGTCTACGGATATCAACAATATTGTTTGATTCACTCTCGCCACTACTTACGCTGTTAGTTTGTTTGTTGCCTGTGACTTCTTTTGCCTCTACTAGTGCCTGTTTCTTCTGCGGGGTTTTGCCTTCAATTACTGCGGGAAGATACTTGTCAAAACTATTTTGTAGCTTAACTGTTTGTACACTTTCCAACAATTCTGTCATGATAGCTTTTTGGTCTCTAGCCAAAGGTGCTAACAATTCGTTCATAATCCCTTGACGCTCGATGCTCTCTTGTAGGGCACGAGCTTCTGCTGCCTTGCTTTCTGCGATCTGCTTTGCTTCGGCCACAGCGTTTTGAGCCTCTACAATTTCTAGATCTTTCAAGTTTATAACTTTGAGCAATTTAGCACTTTCTGATTTCTCAGAAAGGTAACTGGTTTGATATTCATTAGCAAATGCTTCGAATAATTTGCGACCAAAGTCGTTTTCACGAGCAGCGTCGATGTCTTCTTTTAGTTGACGAATTTCTTTTGTAAGATTAACTTCAACTAAACTTTCAACCATCTTAGCAGCACGTTTAACAAATTTTTCCTTCATTTGTTCTAATGCTTCACGTCCTTCGCGAACTAAACGAACTTTAGTTTCTGCGATATCTTGTTTGTCTTTATAGAACTCTGCAATTTCTTGTGCCAGAGCTTCTACAACGAATTCTTCAAGTTTGCCAAATTTACTAGCCATTTGCTTTTGATCTTCGTGTAACTCTGAAACTTCAGCTGCTAGTTGACGTGTAACGAATTCCTTCATTACGCCACCAGCTTGATGCATTTTTTGTGCATACTTAACTTTAGCTTCTGCTAATTGACGACGATCTTCTTCAAATTCCGCGATTTCAACAGCTAGGTTGTCTGTTAACAGTCTGTCAACAGCTTCAACCATAGTTGCCTTATCGTGTTCGTAACGTTGAGCGAATTCTTCGCGTAGAGATTGAGTAACTTGCTCACGATTCTCGTTGATACGAGCTTCCCAAGCAGCCTCAATTTGTGCTTTGACTTCTTCAGAAATCACATTGTTTTCAAGTAACGGTTTTAATGCATCCAACATGTGATTCTCCTTTTTATTGGAGTTTGCTTATTATACCTAATAAGCTCTCTTTGATGTACTTCTGTGCCTTAGGATCGCCCTGAACTTCTTTCGCTATGCGTAAAGCATTAAGACCACCATGATTATTCATCAAGTGTTCATAAATTGCAGTAGGATACGCTCCTGGAGCACTAGGTTGAGCTACCACGTCTACGGTGATAATCTCAAAATCGCTGACCTCTCCACTTCCGTCTTCACGGACGTTTCCTGATCCTCGACTGGAAACTCCCAACTTCACTCCGGATTCCAGCATAGTTTTCACTAGCTGGCCCATTGGAGTTGGTAGAATCTTTAACTTTCCATAACCATTAGGACCGTCCATCCACATATTTGTAATCATGTGACTAACACGGTCTAGGTTAATCTTTAGGTCGTCTGGATGATCAACTTCGCCTAAAACTGAGTACCCACCCTGTATTTGATCGTTGAGGGTTTTGACAGCCTTCCCAATTTCATTCACAGGATATACACGTTGATTTGCATTGCGGATACCGCCTTGAATGCAAATCCCATTCATGTACAAACTTTTCTTACCATCACGTTCTTCACTTTCTGTGATGGTAATCCCGGCTTGGTCGAAACTCAAATTCTCACGAAGATAATTCATTATCTTAGACCTTATTTGGCTCTAGACTTAACACCGTTTAGAAGGCTATCTGCACCTCTATCGGCTTGTTCTGGCTTGCCCTTCTTCTCTGCACCGTGACCAGGTTCTTTCTTCTTGAATGAAGTCTTACCTGCGTTGCCACCTGGTTTATTAATATTACCACCATCTTGTAGTGTAGTTGTTGGCTTTAGTAAACCGCCTTGTGTGCCGCCTTTCTCTGTGGAAAAGCTCTTAGCGATATTAGCTGATGTACCGCCCATATCGTTTTTGTTGGCTACGATTGACTTAGTGTTAACACCGTTGTCACCCATTTTGCCAAACTTGTCGTATGTAGCTCCGCCTACTTTTTCTACGTATTCACGCATTAGGCTTTCTTCTACAGACTCTTCATCTTCTTCGTCGCTAGTTTCAAATGCGAAACTTTCGTCTTCTGGCTCGTCCATGTCCATACCCATGTCGTCACCGCCCATGTCGTCGCCGCCCATGTCATCCATACCGCCCATGTCGTCACCTTCATCGCCGGCCATTAGTTGTTCAAATTCTGATTTTAATTCGTCTAAGGCATCTTCAAGGTCCATAACGCGATCTTCAATATCGCCTTCGTCCTCGCCACCTTCTTCGTCGCCTTCTTCGTCACCCATTTCGGTGTCGCCTACTAGGTCGTCACTAGCGTCGCCGCCCATGTCGTCACCTTCTTCGTCATCGCCAAACGCTTCTTCCATGTCTTCTTCACCTTCCATGCCTTCTTCCATGTCTTCTTCTTCGAAGTCATCGGCTAGTAGGTTTTCATAGATTTCGCGTGATTTCTCAACTACGATGTCGTGGAATATTTCTTTAGCTTTTTCTTGGTCTTCATTAATTAGATATTCAAGCATCTGCTCGAACTTTGAACGATCAGTCATGTTTATTCTCCTGTAATTGGTTTAGTGCAAGGCTGTCGATTATATTTACACTTATTTGTAATAATCTGCCTATAATGGTGGAAAAACAGCGAATTTTGAAACGTATTCTTCAAAATTGCTTATGTTATGCAGCTGGTGCAGGTTCTGCACCGTACATTGTTTGAATAAATCCTAACTCGTCTTCTTGTTCAAGAATATGAGCTTCGGAACTTTTTCTTAACTCGTTAATTTGACCTAACGTTAATCTAGTTTTACGTGTATCAGAACGTCGGAACATAGTAAAGTCGCGATTTGCGTCATAACGTAAATCAGTCGCTATGTTCTTAGTTTCCGGATCAATGTAAAATAATTCACGTAGTATCATAATATTATTTATGCAGTTGGCGAACTTGCCGGCGTTGGTGCTGCACCGGTAACTGGCGGAGGTGCTACTCCTGCTTCACCTTCAGGTGCCATATCTGCTGGTGCTTCTTCCATTCCAGCACTGGCTGTGTCAGCTTGAATACCAGCCATTGATAATCCTGCAGAACGTAATTCTCCTGCTGCGTCAGTGTGTTCAGGTATTGCTTCACCTTTCTCTTCTGACCACAAGCGTTCGTTTTCTGCAATCTCTTCGTCAGTTAGACCTAGATATCTTTTTAGAGCAAATCGCTTACTAATGTAAGGAATCGCTTGTACAGTGTTGAAAGTATTGATTCTTTCAGTGTCCATTGCCGCTTGTCTTGAGCTGGCAAAGTTCATTGGAGGATTAAATTTTAGATCAAATAACGCCGAATCAATGTTGACTCCGCGGCTGTATAAGTACATCTTAAACTCTTGATCAAACACGGTTGCAACAAGATTTTGTAAGCGTTCACAGTACTTGTTAAAGCGTAGTTCTTGAATGTAAGCAGTGCCTACACGACCGTCATTATACTGTGCTTGACTGTCATCTGCACCTGTGGGCAAGTAACTACTAGGAATACGTAAGCCGCGGAATAACTTGTTAGTAAAGAACTTTAAGTCATCAATTTCACCAAGATTTGTACCGCCAGGCAATGTTTCTACCTTTGATCCGCGACCTTCTGCTGTCTGCGGGAAGAAGTAGTCTTCGTTAATGCTTAGTGGATTGTAAGCTGAGTCAATAACATTATTGCCGCCACCACTTTGACTAGGAATTCTGCGTTGATGTATCTCGTTTTTAACACGTTCTACAAAGCTCATAGCCAAATGACTTGGCATATTACCCACATCAATGTAGAAAATTCTGCGCTCAGGCGCACGTTGTATACGATAAATTAGGATCGCATCTTCAAGTAATTCTTTTTGTTTGTAAGTTTTAAAAACGTTTTCTAACAAGCTGTTACCAAATGGATAATTGTTATCTAAGCCTTCACTTAAACTTAAATGTACCATGTGTCTAGCATCAATTGCTACTTCGTTTTCACCTTGACTAAATCGTGTGCCGTTTTCTGTAGGATATGCACCGGTCATTCCGCGAGCAAGTCCGCCGCCGGCAACATAGCTAGTGCCGCGATTGTTAGTTTGTGTAGTATTAGGCGTAATCTGTGTTACAACTAAGTTCTGGAAGTTAGGGTTAATATCACGGACAACATACTGCTCAGGCTTCTTACCGTCGCTTTCATTAACAATAATTTTTACAATCTTACCTGGATCAACATAAAACCATTTTTGTGTTTCTGGATCTCGTAAGAAGAATCCATCGCCGTATTTGAACACATTTCGTAGGATACGGAACATGCGAGTTTCAAACTGTTGTATTTTAGCCCACTGTTGTAGATACTCGCCTAGAATTTTAATTTCTGAATTAGTAGCTTTGTTTTTCCAACGAACAGAGAACGCACTATTGGAGTCTTTGTTCATTTGAGTGCAGAATTCTGCAAGGATATCTAGTGCAGCATTAACTTCTGGATCGCCGTCCATTGTGTCATATTGCATGTATCGTTCAACACGATTTGGGCTACCTGTGTAGATATCTGGCAAGTAGCTTGAGTAGTTTCTTTTAGCGGGACCTGCACGATTAGCACTAGCTAGTGTGCTTACATTACCGCTTGAATTTCCAGTAGGTACTGGTGTAAAATATTTTTTCCAACTCATATATTATGCGAAAAGATTTCCGCCTAGTCCTTTAGTTGCTCTGATCTGTTTACTGCTGTTATCAGCAGTAGTAGAAGATATCTGCACTAGTAGTGCAACACTACTATTTAACTTAACTAATTCTTCTTTGACCTCAGAAAGGCCGCCCATGCCCATGTTACTGATTGACGGAAGTTTATCGTTACCTCCCGTTGCTGCTTTATTTTTTGACACGTTTGATGCTTGGGCAACTGCGTCACTTTGGATGCCTAATGCCATTTTTTGTAGTTGGGCTTGCGTCATAACAGTTTCACCTTTGGCTACTTTGCCAAAGAAGTCAGCTGGTTCAAACATTTGTCCTGTCTTGCCTAATGTCCCTATGTCTCGATTTCCAGTAACCATATTTGTAATATTCATAACACCGTCTTTGATCCACGACTCTGCTTTTTCGATATTATGTTTTACAGTACCGCCTGGCATTTGCAAGTTTAATGCTTTTTGGATTACTTCTGCTAATTTTTCATATCCGTCAGATGCTCCTTTGGCAATAATGTCTCTGCCTGTAGCTAACTTTGCCCCCATACGATCGCTGGAAGAACTTTCAGCAACTTGCTTGCCCGATGCATCTTTTGTATATCTAATGTTCTCCATTTGTTTACTAGCACCAGAGTCCTTAAGGAATTTACCAGCACTTTGATTTAAAGGTTGAATAATATGTTTGTTAAGTGCGGAACCAGCGTCGCCGACTCTACTATTAAAATCTACAATAAACTTAGTAGTTTCACCGCCGCCTTCTGTTTTGGCTTTTTCTGCATCTTCTTTAGTTTTTTTAGCCAGTATTTCTTTTGCCTTAGCAATGTCTTGAGTTGTTTTAATCTCAAATCCGTTAGCTTTAGCAATTGCATCTAAGTTCTTTTGTGTAGTTAAGTTATCTTGTAATAGTGCTCTGCCCGAGTCGTCTAACAACTCTGCTCGTTTTAATGCAGCATTAGATCGTTGATATAGTAACGCGGAGTTAGTGGCTTGTTCTGCTTGCTTCGCTGCTTCTTCTTTTGTAGCAGCAGTGGCTGTCTTAGCGGCTTTAACTGCATCAATAATTTGTTTACCAGCTGGACCCATTGCTTGGAGAGTCTTAACAGCTTCTGCTCCTCTTGCACCACCAGTAAATAAATCTTTAACAAGTTTATCTGTAGCTGGGCCAAGCGATCCCAGTGTATTTTTCATTGCTTCAATAGCTTCTATTCTAGCTTGCTTGTCTTGTTCGTTAAGACCTTGAGTAGCTAATTTTTCAGAGGCGTAATAGGCTGCATCACTTTGTTTATCTTTTAGAGCTTTTAGTTGTTCTTCTCTAGTCTTACCTGTTAATTTTGCAACAGCATCCATTTGTTCTGCAAGTTGGAAAGCACTTTCCATTGCAGATTTTCTAGCTTTCTCGTCATTTAGATTAAGAGTACGTTGACTTTGCATTGTAACTGCTAGTACATCGTTAAGTTCTTCGTTAGTATATCCTAATCGTTTTAACGAGTCTGCAGCACTGCCTGCTCCGTCTGGTAATGCACTATTAAAAAAGTCCCCGCTTAATTTATTAAAAGCTTCGACACTGCCGTTAATGCCTACACCAAGACCTGCTAGCTGATCTTTGTTCTTTGTTAAAAACTTTTCGTATTCACCGTAGCTCATACGAGTTTGTGCTGCCGATGTTCTTAAACCAATAGCATCGCCGCCGAAGTCTAAGCCAAACTTGCTAACACGTTGCCATGATTCAACACTATCTTGTCCGTAGGTAGCAAGGTCACTGAGCACAGTACCAAACAGCTGACCAGTAGTGCCCATACTACCAAGCACATTACTAACAGATTGACCAGCATTAGCAAATGTATAATTGAAGTCTGTAGCTTTCTTAGTACTGGTATACATTTCTTGCATACCAGTAGTAGCTATTTTTTGAGCTTTGCCAAAAAGATCAAAGTTATCAAGGAATCCACCGCCACCGCCGCCACCAGAAGGTGATGGACCACTTGGACCTCTATTATTAGTAATAGCTTTAACTAGGTCTTGAATATCGCCGCTTGTTGCTGGGTCGTTACGTGCCATTAAAAAATCCTTGAAAATATGCGTATATAAATACTCATACATTATATTTATCTGGAGTAAAATATGTCGGACAACCCGCTACAAAGATACTTTAGACAGCCGAAGATCTACATTAATCTGCCGTCTAAGGGTCTATTCAATCAACCTGGTGCTATTGAAGATGCCACGGGTGACTTACCTGTGATGTCTATGACCGGAATGGACGAGATACTAATGAAAACTCCGGATGCTCTAATGAACGGAGAAGCCACAGTAAATGTTCTTAAGAGCTGCTGTCCTAATATCAAAGATGCGTGGGATCTCAGTGTCATTGATCTAGATCTAATGCTAATTGCTATTAGAATTGCTACCTACGGTAACAACATGGAGGTTGGACATACTTGTCCTAGCTGCAATGCTGAAAATGAATATAGCGTAGATCTTATGAGGTTGATTGACCATTTTAGTCGTTGCAAATACGAAAATAAAATTGTTCTTAAGGAATTAACTATCTACATTAGACCTTTAAATTATCGTCAAGTTACGGAATTCAACATTAAAAACTTTGAAATGCAGCGGCAGTTAGCGCAGGCCATAGAAGTTACAGACGATGAAACAAAGTCACAGATAATGAATTCGCTGTACGAACAACTAGCTCAAGTACAGAACGAGACTTATATTCGATCAATTGACAACATAGAAGTACCCGAAGGTGTCGTTGATCAACGAGAGTATATCACAGAGTGGGTCACTAACTGTGAGAAATCAATGTTTGATTCAATCAAACAACAGATTGATAAGAATAATCAACAATGGCGCTCACCTCCGCAGCCAGTTAAGTGTGCTGAATGTGGTGCTGACCATGACATCAATATAGAATTGGATCAATCAAATTTTTTCGTCTAAGGCTCGGTAGATTGCCTAGCCAAGAAATCGAGCCTTACTTAGTCAATTTAGACAACGATACAAAACGATTAAAAGAAGAGTTTTTTAGGATGAGCTGGTACATGAGAGGCGGTGTACAAGTTAACGATCTCATGTACTTGTACGGGCCCGAAGAAAGAAAGATGATTTCAAAGATTGTCAGCGACAACATTGAATTAACAGAAAAAACTAAGATGCCGTTGATCTAATTAACTAGAGAATGGCAGCTTAGTTGGGTTGATAGTTATCGGTGCGTCATCTCCGGGCGCACGTTTAAATGGTTTGTTATCATCTTGACCACCTTGACCAGGAGGAACAGGTTTGTTATCATCTGGTTTAGGTTTGTCTGGCTTATGACCGTCTGGATTAACCTTGTTCTGAACTTTATCAAAACCTTCTGGACTTATTCCTTTTAGCTTGCCAAAGAATCTACCAGGACCTTGATTGTATAACCATACGTATGCAGGGTCAATAGCATACAGGACAATGTAGGCCACTGTTTCTTGACCATCAGGAGTCTTTAACCAATTTTGAAGTGCAATTGAAGCTGCTTCAGTTGCTAGGATAATTGCTACTTCTGCACCGGTAGCTAGTCCTCCAGTTAATAGTACACCAAGTCCTCCGATAGCCTGAGGAATTAATTTTAACCAGCGGAGTCTAAGAATCCATTTAATCATAGTAGGAAATGCGTTTGAAGCTACTATTTCAACAACTAATTCTTCGACCATCATACGTTTAGCAGCAGCTAGATCATCTCCTTGAAGTTCTCCAGCCTTTTCCATGGCTTCTAATGCCTCAGTGTTGGTCCAATATTGAACACCAAAGTCGTAAAACCCTATCCACTTAAGAAGTCTTAGATAAGATCCAGCAGCACGGGCAAATCGACCTGCACCCTTTTCTTTTAGATCGCCACGAGTAACATAATGTTTGATGCGAGGACCATACTTCTTACTAAAAATTCTACTTGCCTGCTTAACTTTATCTCCAGTAGTTTTAGGTGCTCTAGGAGTAGGTGTAGGTGCTGCAGGAGCTGGTGTAGGAGTTACTGGAGTAGGAACAACAATGGGACTTGTAGGACTAGCTGGTACATAGCTAGTAGGTCCTGCTTCTGCAATAATATCAGTAATTCTCATAGTCGTGGCGTTCCATTAATCATATTTGTTATTTATTAAATATGAGCTACGCTCATATGCGTTTTCGCTAATCGCTCAACGCAATTCTTTTTTCTTTAAACGATGAATTATAATTAGTGCGAAGCACTTAAGATATTATCTAGATTGTTCAGTCACACTTTGCCCAGACCAGGGCAAAGAAATGGACATTATCTGAGTTGCACGTATGTCACATAGCGTTAAAGCATTACAGAGGCGGTCGTCCGGTACCTCGAGCTCAGTCTTTATTACGACGGCGGTCTACTAACATACGCTAACATGCTAGCAAACGTGGGTTTTTCTCCCTCATTTCGCCTATTATTTCTAAAACAACCAAACAGCAAGGGCTTTGCTATCCTCATCCTTTCGGGTAGTGGTTGAGTACTCTGGCGGCTAGAGATTTCCGTCCCTCTTATTATCGAGTTGGCATGGGCACACGACTTTAGCTTGTGCTTGCTTATACCGCTTACGAGCCTATGATTTTAATATATGTGAGCCATGTACACGGACTGAGATCTGTCCGTTATAGTAATCTTTTGATTCTAGAACTTTGTGTGTAAATTGTTCTCTGGCCTCTATGTAAGAGCATTCTGCTTTACTTTTACAGTAAAAAAGTATCTCTCTTTTGAAATTTTCTGCGCCTAGTGTGTCTACGTCTTTGCTTAATTCTGTGTTTGAGCCATAGTATTCGCGCCAATCACTGTCAATTTTGCTGCGAATTTTCTTCTTTTTCTTAGTTCCGTTTTTTAATTTTACTACTTTGTAGGTAGTTTTACTGAACTTAGCTAGCTTCTTGCCTATGTATTTTCTGCCTGAAATAAGATTTGTAATCAAATATACAAAGCCTACACACTCTTCGGGCAGCGTTTCTATAGTTTCATTCTGGAAGTACCATGTCATGAAACTTAGTTATCGCCGCCCGCCTCTGCCTGTTGTCTCTTCTGAGCTTGCCTTAATGCCTCTTTTTCTGCTAATTCTGCCTCTTTAATCACAGCCCATTCGCGTACTAACATACGCTGATCTACGCATAAATCCCTAATACGTGCCAAAGATTTCCGCAATCTAATAGCAGAAACCTTAGTTCTTTCGTTCTCCCACTTCTGATTCGCTTCAAAGTAAGTACGAAATTCACGCATAATTTGATCATGCAGGCTATTCATCTGTGATTTCTAGATCATTTTCATAACTTGTAAAGCCGTTTTCTTTGATAACCTTAAGCACATTATTAACACGACCTATTAATTCGTCCTTGTGGCTGATTAAGAAGATATTCTTCTTACGTTCACGTGCCATTTTCTTAAGAACAGCTAATGCACCTTCAACACCGCTGGCATCTAATCCGTTGTCAATAAGCTCATCAACAAATAATAAATTAATATTTTGATACAAACTTTCCCATACATCTCGGAATGCCCAGCTTAGTCCTAGAATTAATCGATTACGTTCACCACGCGATAGATTGTCAAAGTCTAAGTCTTGTCCTAGTTGTGTAATTTCAACATTTAAATCATTTAAGAAACTTACTTGATGAGGTAAACCCATGCGATCAAGATAGTAAGTTAGTCTGTTGTTTAGGTAAGCTAAGTTTTGATCAATAATCTTTTTACGGATAAAGCTATCCTTGTTAGTCAGCAATTTTGCTAAAAACTCTTGATGATCTTTCAAACTAGTCAACTCATTAACACGATCCCAGGAAATTTCCTGTAGTGCAGTTTGACGGATTTCATCAATTTGCTCAGTGTAAGGATCATGCTCGTCAGTTTTAGTTGCAATTTGTTGTTCTAAATTAGTTACAGTTGACTTATGATGAATTGCATCTTCTTCTTTATCATAAAATGTCACAGGTCTAGTACCTAATTCGCCTAGTTCAACTAGTGCCTCTTTAAGTTGACTAATGCGATCTTCGTATTCACTGATGTTTGCACGAGCATCTTCAAGTGCTTTTTGCTTTGACGTTAATAATTCTTCGTGCTTAGTGTCATGCAAATCCTGACCGCAGCTATGACACTTGTGTTCTTCTAACAGCTTTAACTCTTTTTCAACCTTTTTAACCGTTGATGATTCTCTACTAAGATCTGATTCTGATCTAGCTATCAACGTATTAATTTCTGCAATGTCTTTACGTTTTAAATTATAAGCAGCAAGATCTTTATGTGCTTGTAGCTCTAAGGTAATATCAATTTTTTGTAGATCATCCCATTGAGTTGTCAGTTTAACTAGATCTTCGTCTTTCTTAGTTTGCCACATTACTTGTCTGCGTTCTAACGCTTCAATACTCTGTTGTATTTTTTCATTAGACTTCTTTGCTGCTTCAATATTTGCTGATTCTTGTGTTATTTCTTCTTTGGTAATACGAATAAGTTCTTTAAGAGATTCTGCCTTTTCTGAAAGCAATGTAATACCTAACAACTGTTCAATAATTTCTCGCTGCTCTCCAGCCTTCATAGACAAGAAAGGTTCTGTATAGGTGTTTAGAGCAACAATGTGCTTGAACATATCATGACTCATGCCTAATAAATCATCAAGGTCTTTCTGTGTTTCACGCATGTCACCTTGTGCATCATCAGTTTCGTCTGCAGATTGTTCTTGATCGTTAACATAGAACTTTAATAATGTAGGTTTGCGACCACGTTCAATACGATAACTATTACCATCTTTATCAAACGATAATGTAACAAGCATGTTCTTATTGTTAATCTTATTGATTAAGTTGTCTTTCTTAATGTTAGTAAGAGCATTGCCAAACAATGCGTAACTTAATGCATTAACAATGGTCGTTTTACCTGTACCGTTACGTGAGCCGCTATCATCTCCGCCTTGATCTAAGTTTTCACCTAACACTAAGGTAAGTTGCTCTCGGCTAAAGTCCACAGCCTGGGTTTGATTACCCACGCTCATAAAGTTTTTAACGGTTAAATCTTTTATTTTAATCATAGGCTATTGTAAATTGCCAGCAATGTACTGGTATTATATGTGTCACTTTGAATATTCACAAGTTGATTGGTAACAATCTGATCTACTGACTCAAACGCTTGAATATCAATATCTGTGTTAATTTCAACTTCTTTCTTTTCAGGAATCAAAGTAAGTTCGCGAATGTCATAATTCGCCATAAAGTTCTCTTTAATAAAACTTGCTTCCTCATAGCTAATATCAATGTCCAAGGCAACACGCAAATGTGACTTAGGTTTGATTAGCTTATCAGCTTCATCAATTAATTGACTTAGCTTCACAGTCCTAAACACTGGCTGTTGATCCCAAGTATGATATTCAGGTTGTCCGCCCCATTCCATGATCATCATTCCGCGATCGTCGTCCCATGCATCTGCATAATTGTGTGGAAATGCATTGCCAATATAGATCATATTCTTCTTTTGTTGGCGTTTATGGAAGTGCCCACTAAAGCCTAATTCAAAGTTTTTAAATGAGTCTAGTTGTATCTCACCGTGATCTGGCATCTGTACCATGGCATTCATAAAGAAGCTAGGCAATTCAAAGTGACCAAATACATACCTAGCCTTTGATTTACCTATATTTCTCCATTCATCACCTACAAGCCACGGACATAATAACACATCATCTATGACTGTGGGCTTATGTACCACAGTAACACCTGGGATATACTTGCCAAATTCAACTGAATGAATATCACGCTTATCCTTGTAGTATAAATCGTGATTACCTGGGAAGAAGAAAAACTGATCAAATGCTTTGCCCAGCTTTTCTAATGCCCTTAGGCTATAATCCATAGTAGTGATGTTTAGAGTATTGCGATTGTGATGCCAATCGCCTAAGAAGATGCCCGTGTCGCAGCCTTCTTCCTTAGCTTTAGCAATATACCAATCTACAAAGTCTTCACAATCTCTGTTATGTGTTTGACTATTACTCTTTAAACCAAAGTGTATGTCTGTAAAGCAAGCAACTTTTTTGAATAAACTCATTCAGCACCTTCATCGAATCGTTTAACCGCTGCGGCATGCTCCCCTGAACTTGTTCTTGAGTAGCTAGGATTCATACCATTGATTTCTAAGATATCATCACGTATAGTTTGATTACGTTTTTCTATGTTAATAACTCTAACAAAGCTATTAGTAACTGCGGCTGTGTAGTAGGCAAACGGATTGTCTGACTTTGATTCATCAAACTGTAGACCAATTTGTGTTAATTGTAAAATAGCCTGTCCTTTCATTTCGTCATTATAAGTGTAACCGCGGACATTACCACGGGTAGCATAACGCTCACAGAGTTTAATGTACATACGTGCTAGATTATTTGTGATCTGTCCGTGATCTTTTGAAAACTTACCTTTTTCAATGCCACCTTTCCAGTGGCTTTTACCCACGCAGACTAGAAGATCGTTCTCGTCAAACTTCCAATGTTGATATGGGGGGAAGTTTACCTTATCTCTATGATCTGCTAGAGTCTTTGGATTACGTTTTCTAGTGTTGTTTAAGGGAATATGATCAAAGGTCATAATCCTAAACACAATATCAGTCTTGGCAATTTTCTTATAATCCACTTCACAGTCTGCTTGTTTGACTTTTTCGCCAAGTGCTTTGCGTCTTTGATACTCTTCATTGCCCAATCTTTTTGCCTGTGCCCTTTTAGCCTCGGCAATGGTACGGATATTGATCTTATCTACATTGGGTAATATAAGGTCGTATCGACTGTATTCTGGTTTAGTATAGCTCGAATATGTATTTTTTGAGCGATGTATTTCTTCTAGTATATCTTTGTTGTTTAGGTAGTTAACTTTGGTCATTATATAGGATCCTCATGCTAGATTATAAACTACGCAGATAATTTTGTCAAATAAATAGAGTATCAGGAGAATCAATATGGCATTTTTTGATACTGCATCAAATTCAGTTGCGAGTACTGCACAGTCTACAGGATCAAACGCATCAGCAGCGTTTGGGAGTTTAGGTTCGGCGGCGTCAGCAGGTATAAGGTTAGGCGCGGCGCTTACTAATTTATCAGACCCGACTAGATTGCTCAGTCAAATTCGAAGTTTAAATCTTCCCAGAGGAGGTGATCCTACTGGTAGAATTATCACATCAGCTGCATCGTTTGGCGGAAGCGATGCCAATAACGATTGGCGTGTTAGATTAACAGTACCAGGTGGAACAATATTTGATGGAAGTTCTATATTTGCTCCCTTACGTGCTGCCGGCGGACTAGTATTTCCTTACACGCCAACGATTAATATTGGATCAACTGCAAAATACGATACAGTAACTCCTATACACAATAACTATTCGTTTCAGGCGTTTCAAAGTAGCTCACCGGATGCTATACAAGTTTCGGCACCTTACTATGTTGAAGATTCTAGCCAAGCGCAGTACTGGATTGCCACTGTTCATTTTTTACGTGCAGTGACAAAAATGTTTACTGGAGATGCAACACCAGCTGGTAACCCGCCGGTTATTTGTCAATTAAATGGTTACGGTGAGTATGTTTTTAAAAATGTTCCTGTAGTAGTTACAAATTTTAGTGTAAGTTTAGATGCAGCATCTGACTACATCTCTACAGTAGGATCATCTAATGCAACAGGCATTAACAGAATTGCCGCAAATGCAATGCAGTTAGCCGGAGTTGGACAACAAATTCCAGCAGTCTCTAATGCATTTAATACTGCATCAAATGTAATAGGTGCTGCTGGAGCAGTTACTAATTTTCTTAGAGGTGGTGGCCTTGGCGGCGCAACGTCTGGTTCATCTAGTCATGTACCAACAAAAAGTACCTTTACTATTGGCCTACAACCAATTTATAGCAGAGAAAGTGTAAGAACATTTAATCTACAAAAGTTTGTCAACGGTGATTATATGACAAGCAGTGGAGCAGGATACGTATAATGGCAAAATACACAGCAAAAAGTCCTTGGTACTCTACTCCTGTTACTGAAAACTATCTAGGAGTATTTCAAATTCGTCCAGTATCTGCAGAAGATGATGACTATCTATATACTATTGAACCGCAGTATACTAACAGACCAGATTTATTGGCATATGACCTATATGGCGATGCAGCTCTATGGTGGGTGTTTACACAACGTAATTTAGATACTATCCAAGATCCAGTATTTGACTTTACTCCAGGAACAAAAATTTACATCCCTAAGGGGAATAGTTTAAAAACAATTTTAGGAATTTAATATGCCAGCCGGATTTGATCTAAATGCAATGGCAACGAACGCTCGTAATACAGTAGCCCGTGTAGTAAATGACACCGGACTTGCAAGAAACGTGTCAGGAGTTGTTGCACCTTCAGCCTCGCAAATACAGCAAGTGACTAATCGATTACCTGGACAGGTGTCGTCAAATGTTCGAGATACGCTAGGTGCATTTAATATTAATCTATCAAGTCTAATTAAAGCGCCTTCAATGTCTGCTGTAGCATTGCCAGCAGATTCCTTACCACCATATCCAAACCCTTTAAACATATTTGCCAGCTATACCTATATTATTACTCTAAGTGTCTTAGATGATAATTCTGTAAACAATCCTGATACGACTTATCGAACAGGTATACCTCAAAAAATTATTTGCAAGAGTGGATCAGGCGAACCAGATAACAGAGTTAAAACTGCCTATGGGCAATTTGATTTTTTTATTGATAATTTAAACATAGAAAGTATTTTTGGTCACGACAAAGCTACGGGCAATACTAATGCAACTACTATGAATTTTACCGTAGTTGAACCATATTCAATGGGATTGTTTATGCAGTCATTGTCAGTGGCAGCAGCAGAAGTTGATCCAAATAATTCATCATATATTGAAGCACCTTGCTTGTTAACTATTCAGTTTAGAGGATTTACAGAACAAAATGAAACAGTTGATCTTCCTGAATTTACACGATATCAACCAATTAAACTTAGTAATGTAACAATGAAGGTCACTGGTAAAGGTTCAACTTATAATGTTGAAGCACTTGCTTGGAACGATTTTGCATTTTCTGATAGGTACAAAAAATTTAAAGACACAATTTCTGTTAGAGGAAAGACTGTTCAAGAAGCATTGCAAACAGGAGAAAAAAGTCTTCAAGTTGTAATGAATAGAATCAATGCAGTACAATCTGAAGATTCAAATAAACCAGCTACTGTAACTGATAAAATTCTTATTTTATTTCCTGTAGACCTTGCTAGTTCCTCAACTAATAATTCAACAAATCCTAATCAAAGAGAAAGTACTAACACTGCAACAGTAAATCCTTCATCGGCATCTAACTCTCAAAGTTTATTTCAAAAGTTAGGAGTTACAGCATCTGGTCAAAACAATTTTACACAATCTACAGAATCTTGCAACGCACTTGGCGCTGCTAGTTTAGGGTTTGATGCTAGTAGAAAAGGAGATCAAGCATTTGGTAAAGACGGAAAAGTATACGATGCTACTACTGGAAACTATATTCAAGGTAACATCGATTATGATCCAGCAACTAGCGAGTTTAAATTTACACAAGATACTGATATAATCAATGCAATTAATCAAATTATTTTAATGAGTGACTATGCTCGCCAGGCGATCAAAGGCGACATGATAGATGCTAACGGATTCTTGCCTTGGTGGAGAATTGAAACTCAATTGTATCAAATGTCATCAACTGAGTATGCGACAAAAACTGGAACTAAACCGAGACTAGTTGTTTACAGAGTAGTGCCATATAAAGTACATTCTAGTAAAATTATGCCAGCTAATACACCGGCACCTGGATTTAAAAAATTAAAAGATCAATGTATTAAGCAATACGAATATATCTATACAGGAAAAAATTTAGATATATTAGACTTTGATATTAGCATACAAGCTTCTTTCTTTAATAGCTATGCAGCAGACGGCGGAAATAAGAGTACAGACATTAAAGAACAAGCAACTCAAAGTGGTGTTGATGCACCAGACGGAAAAATTCCTAAAGTAACAGGTGAACCTACTGCGCCAGTAGGATCTGTGGGATCTAGAGTGCTACCTGTGGCAACAAAATTTAGTACAGACAGATTAGGAGCCGGCGGTCCTGAAGATGCTGGTACTAGGATTGCTAGACAATATCATGATGCCTTTATGGAAGGCAATGACATGCTAACAATGGATATGAAAATTATCGGCGATCCGTATTATATTGGTGATAGCGGACAAGGAAACTATACCGCAAAGGCAGTAAAAGACTATCAGAATATAAATGAAGACGGAGCAATTGATTATCAAACTAGCGAGGTTGATATTGTTGTAAATTTTAAAACACCAGTTGATATTAATCAAAAGGCCGGAATGTATGATTTTGGCGATGCAAAACTATTGATGAATTATTCAGGAATGTTTAAAGTTATGACAGTTACTCATCGTTTTGCTGGTGGAAAATTTCTTCAAGATTTACATTTAATGAGAAGACCAATGCAAGAAGCCGCAGAAGAATATGCAGCACAAGGAAAAGATTCCGTCAGCAAGGTACCTAGTGCAGAACCAACTTATGCGCCAGATACGACCAATGCAACAACTTTTAATTCTAGTACTAATGCAAACGTTTTATCAGCTATTACTAGAAATAATAATGCACAACCATCCAATGCAGCACCAGCACTTCCGGGTGTTGTTAATACAGGAACAGTAACTATATAATGCCACAAGAAACTAGACAAACGGCGCAACCTAGACCAGAGCCCGGCCCATTCTTAGCCAAGGTAATAAGCCACCTTGATCCTAATTATATGGGAGGCCTTGAAGTTGAAATCCTACGACCAGTAGGTAGTGCTGGTGACGACGGCAATTTACATCAAGTTAAGTACATGAGTCCTTTTTCAGGACAAACTAGTGTTGATTACACTACACAAATAAATGACTATAATAACACTCAGAAGAGTTATGGTATGTGGATGGTGCCGCCTGACGTAGGTGCAACTGTTATAGTTATTTTTATTGACGGTGATCCTCGTAAAGGTTATTGGATAGGTTGTGTACCTGATGAACATCAAAACTTTATGGTGCCAGGTATTGCGTCAACAAAGTATAACGTTGAAGGCACTGATAAAGATCTTGCAGGTATTGCCGGACGAGCTCCAGTTGCCGAGTATAACAAAAAAGGCGGTGAAGCATCAACGTCGGATGCTAGCCAAATTAAAAAACCTCAACACCCAATAGTAGAAGCCTTAACAGAACAGGGATTATTATTAGATGACATAAGAGGTATAACAACTTCAAGTGCCAGACGAGAAGTTCCCAGCATGGTGTTTGGTATTTCAACACCAGGACCAATTGACAAACGTTCAGGTGCTCAGAAAGGCAAAGTAGGAAAAAAAGGTGATCAGATTGCTGGCGCATTTGTAAGTCGACTAGGCGGAACAACTTTTGTTATGGACGACGGTGACGAAAAATTTGTCCGTAAAACTACTGCTTCTGAAGGACCTCCTGAATATGCAAATCGCGGACAAGGCGATACTAGCGGTGATGCAACAATTCCCCACAATGAATTAGTACGTATTCGAACTAGAACTGGCCATCAAATTCTTTTACACAACAGTGAAGATTTAATTTATATTGGTAACAGTAGAGGCACAAGTTGGATTGAGTTATCTAGTGACGGAAAAATAGACATTTATGCAGAAGACAGTGTAAGTTTACATACTAAACAAGATTTAAATTTTTATGCTGGCCGTGATATTAATTTAGAAGCTGGTAGAAATTTAAACATTAAAGTTACAGAAGAAATGCATACTAATGTTCTAGTAGATAACATTTTAATTGTTGACGGTAATCAAAAAATACATGTTAAGGGCAATTTAGAATCTACTGTAGTTGGACACTCTTATTTGACAACAACTAAAAATACAGAAATTAAAAGCGGTGGAAATCATATCGAAACTGCTACACAAATTCATATGAATGGTCCTGCTGCTACCCCAGCAGAAATACCTAAGGTGTTAAAGACCCATGGCGTTCCTGACGAAACTGGCGCTGAACTAACTCAGTCTATAATGCGTAGAGTCCCAACTCATGAACCTTATGCACAGCATGAAAATTTAGATCCTATAAAAGTTAAACCAGATCAAACTGACAGAGATATTGACGGTAGATACGAGGGCAACAGCGGATCAATCTTAAAGCCATCAGACAATTGGAAGAAATATTCAACGACTACAGATACATTTGAAAAAATTAAACCGCCTGAGAGAGGTAACTAATGACAACTAACGCTAATTTATACAATAAAATTGTACTAACACCTGCTGTAAAAAATACTGATGTACCTGGTACCAAAACCTACAAAGGATTTAGCACAGTTAGTACTGCTACTGAAAATTTTAGTTTATACGATCTAGAACTAATCAAGCAAGATATCTTAAATCACTTTCACGTTCGACAAGGTGAAAGATTAATGAATCCAAATTTTGGAACAATTATATGGGACGTATTGTTTGAGCCATTAACAGAAGAACTTAAATCAGTGATTACAAAGAATGTTACAGATATTATTAACTATGATCCTAGAGTAAAAGCTGATCAAGTTATTGTGACTTCTTATGAGTCTGGTATACAAATTGAATGTATTCTTACATATATGCCATACAACATTAGTCAAGCAATGCAACTAACTTTTGATCAAGCAAACGGCTTACTAGCACAATAAACTACGCGGTTTATAAAAGCAATAAATACATAAAACAGGAAAGATTATGTCATCAACAGATAGACAAAACAGATTATTAGTAGCAGAAGATTGGAAAAAAGTATACCAATCTTTCCGTAATGCTGACTTTCAGAGCTACGATTTTGAGAACCTACGTAGGACAATGATCTCCTACATTCGTCAAAATTATCCAGAAGATTACAACGATTACATTGAGTCTAGCGAATACCTTGCCCTAATTGACCTTATTGCGTTCTTGGGCCAAAGCATAGCTTTCCGTGTTGACTTAAATGCCCGTGAAAACTTCTTAGAGCTAGCAGAACGTCGTGAGTCAGTGCTTCGTTTAGCACGTTTATTAAGTTACAATGCCAAACGTAATCAAGCTGGTAACGGATTATTAAAATTCAGCAGCGTTCGAACTACACAAAATGTTATTGATTCAAATGGTAGAAACTTATCAGGACAGGTAATAATTTGGAACGACCCTGCTAACGCTAACTGGTACGAGCAGTTCATTAAGGTTATTAATTCTGCGTTACCTCAAGCACGTCAATTTGGCAATCCTGACGACAAGGCAACTGTTGCCGGTATTCCGACTGAACAATATCGTTTCCAAACTAATAACACTGACGTTCCTGTGTTTTCATTTACAAAGCCAGTTGATGGTCGTTCAATGTCATTTGAAGTTGTTTCTACAGTGTTTAAAGGTCAAGACTATATCTATGAAGAAGCACCAGCAATTGGTAACCACATGGCATTTATATATCGTGACGATGGACGCGGCACTGCAAGTCCAAGCAACGGCTTCTTCTTACATTTCCGCCAAGGAACTTTGAATCAAGGATCTTTTACAGTTGACCAGCCTAGCAATAACGAATCTGTAGATATTGATGCAGTTAATATTAACGATACAGACGTATGGTTATATCGTTTAGATAAGAATGGATTAGAAGCAGAGCAATGGGCAAAGGTTCCTAGCTTTGAAGGTAACAACATCATTTATAATAGCCTTAGTAAAAATATTAAAAACATCTACGGTGTTGTAACCCGTGCAGGCGATAGAATTAGTTTAACATTCAGTGACGGTACATTTGGAACATTGCCCCTAGGCACTTTTAGAACTTATTATCGTGTTAGCAATGGATTGTCATACACTATTAATCCTAAAGATGTAAAAAACGTTGCTATTGACTTACAATATATTTCAAATGTTGGACAAGTTGAAACACTGACTATTACAATGGGTTTACAAACATCAGTTTCAAACTCATCGGCAAATGAATCTAGCGACGATATTAAAACAAATGCACCGCAAACTTATTATACACAGAATCGTATGATAACTGGTGAGGACTATAATATTAGTCCATTATCAGTAAGTCAAGATGTGGCAAAAGTAAAAGCCAGCAACCGCACTTCAAGCGGCATTAGTCGATATTTTGATCTAGTGGATCCTACTGGCAAGTACAGTTCTACAAACTTATTTGCCGATGATGGAATAATTTACAGACAAGAATATACAGAAGATTTTAGATTTAAATTTATAACACGTACTGATATTACTGCAATCATTTACAATCAAGTATTAGATGTGTTAAAGAAAAGCAGTCTAAGAGATTATTATTACAGCAATTTTGATCCAAAACTTCCAACATCAATTGAGTGGAAACAGGTTACTAAAGATACCAGTGAAAGCACAGGATATTTTTATTCGGCAACAGATACAAATGATTTAAGAAAAATTGGTTCCTATGTTGCTAATACCATGCGCTTTGTTGAAGTAGGCTCTTTAATAAAATTTGAAGCTCCAACTGGCAAGTATTTTAAGACAGATAATAACAATGAACTAGTAACAGGCACTCCTACAGAATTGAATTCAACCCGCACATTGTGGGCAACAGTAGTTGGAGTGTCCGGCGACGGAACCGCAGGTGGAACTGGTGTAGTACCAGCAACTGGTCTAGGCCCAGTTGTTTTAAACACTGCTATACCGTCAACTGCAATTTTATCTCAAGTTATTCCTAAGTGGAGAACGACTTTAGAATCTGGTACAATCTCAACAATGATTGATTTGATTTTTTCAAATAAACCATTTGGCCTTCGATACAGTACTGAAGATAAGGCATGGAAAATAATTTTTGAAACAAACTTAGACCAACAGTCTGTGTTTAGTTTAGGTAAGGAAGGTGATGCTACTAATCAACAGTTAGATTCAAGTTGGTTAATTTTATTCACAACAGATAATGAATATTATACTGTTACGTCTAGACTATTGCGTTATGTATTTGAAAGTGATAAAAAAATACGATTCTATTTTGATAAAACAAATAAGATTTATGACAGTAGAACAAATTTAATTGTTAAAGATCAAATTAAAATTTTGAATATCAATACGCAACCTGATTTAACTACCCCATTTACCCAAGATATACCTTGGGAAATTTCTTCTGAGTTTAAAGGACTAGACGGATATAAAGATACTAAAAAAGTTGAAATTACATTTGCTGACATAAATGATGACGGCATAGTTGACAATCCAGAATTGTTTATGAAGCTAGTTGAACCTGCGATTAATGTTAATAGAAAATATATTGTCTTAGAAAAATACACAATTGAAGCAGGACAAGAAGATTACAAATACGTAGAAAACGATCCAATAAACGGCCCAGTAATTATTTTAGAATTTGAAGAAGCTGCTACATCAGCGCAAAAAGTTGATGGTCAATATTTCTATATGAAAGATATGAAAGTAGTTAAAAAATACAGTAAAACTTTAGGATTTCAAGCGTCTTTAGACTACAAGATTTATCAAGGCAGATCTAATATGAAGTTTCAATATGTACACAGTGCCGATTATGAAACACGTATTGATCCAAGCGTAAGTAATATCATTGATATCTTTGTGTTAACTAAAAATTATGACATACAATTTAGACAATGGTTATCAGGAAGTAGAACACTTGAACCTCTAGCACCTAGCAGCGATACTCTGTATACTACGTTGTCTCCTAGTTTAAATTTAATTAAATCAATCAGCGATGAAATCATATATCATCCTGTAAAATACAAGGTACTATTTGGTAATAATGCATCCACAGAGTTGCAAGCATTATTTAAGGTGACAAAAAATGAATCTCAAGTTGTTAGCGATAATGAAATCAAGGCAAGAGTTATTGTTGCAGTCAATGAATTTTTTGCACTTGAAAACTGGGACTTTGGAGACACTTTCTATTTCTCAGAACTATCAACTTATGTAATGAATAATTTAGCACCACTAATCACTAATTTTGTAGTTGTGCCAAGAGCTAGCGGATTAAATTTTGGTAGCTTATATGAAATTAAATCTGAAGCAGATCAAATTTTTATCAACGGTGCAACAGTTAATGATGTTGAAATAATTTCAGGTATAACATCAAGCAGTATTAAAACTTTAGGCAATGCAGCAGTTGCTCCAACTGCACTGGCACAGCAAAGTATCACTAGCTCATCAAGCGGAGTTTAAATGGCTAATAAAAGACGTAATTCAGATTTAATTCCTAGATTTTATAGAACTGACAGTAATAAAAAGTTTATTCAGGCCACGCTTGATCAATTAACTCAGCCAGGTTCTATTAAAAAAGTCAATGGGTATATTGGCCGCCAAAATGCTAAGTCATCAACTGGTAAGGATATTTTTGTTTCTGCAATTGACAATGATAGAAAAAACTATCAACTAGAACCTAGTCTAGTAGTTAAAGACGAATTAGGAAATATAGATTTTTACAAAGATTATATTGACTATATTAATCAACTTAGTGTACTTGGTGCTAAAGTAGATAATCATGAACGATTAAACAAACAAGAATTCTATTCTTGGAATCCGCATATTAATTGGGATAAGTTTGTTAATTTTCAACAATACTACTGGTTACCATACGGTCCTACAGTTATTGACATATATGGTCAACAACGTGCGATTACCAGCACCTACACTATACATATTGAAAACGAAGGTAATAGCAAACAGTATCTGTTCACTCCTAACGGCTTGACTCGAAATCCTGTAATTAAATTATACAGAGGTCAAACTTACCACTTTGAAATTGAAAGCCCAGGTGAACCATTTAGTATTAAAACAGCAAAAACTGTTGGCGAATTTGACAGATACAACTGGGGAACAGAAACAACTTATGCAGTAGAAAGTGGAACTATTACATTTACAGTTCCTGACGATGCGCCTAACATTTTATATTACACCAGCGAAAATGATGCCAATATTGGTAATATTTTTAAAATTTACAACATTAAAGATAACACAGAAATCAATGTTGAAAATGAAATGGTTGGCAAAAAGACCTATAAATTATCTAATGGTACACCGTTAAGCAACGGAATGAAACTGCGATTTAATGGTGATGTTACTCCTGCAAAGTACGCAGACGACCTATTCTATGTAGAAGGTGTAGGAGATAAAATTTCTCTTATCGCAGAAAGAGATTTAGAAATCATTAGCGGCTTTTCAGATTCTATTGATATACTATTTGATGACAGTCCGTTTGATCGTAGCCCATTTGAAGTGGCTAACTCGTATGCTGGAAAAAAAGATTATATTGTTATTAACAGATCAAGTAAAGATAGAAATCCTTGGAGTCGTTATAATCGTTGGTTCCATAAAGATGTTATTGAAACTAGTGCTAGATTAAACGGTGAAATTGCAGACATTGATCAAACAACTAGAGCAGTTAGACCAATTATTGAATTTAATGCTGGATTAAAATTATTTAATGCAGGACTTGAAGCAATACTTGATATTGATCTACTTGACACAGTAACCACTGATGCATTTAGTGAGGTTGAAGGTCAACTTAGTTATGCAATTGATGCAGTGCCTTTATCAAATGGGCACCGTGTTGTATTTGCAGCTGATACAGATATCCTAGTTCGCAATAAAATTTATAGAGTTGAGTTCATCGAAGTTACTCCTCCAAGCGAAAATAGAAGAAGACAGATTCGATTAGTAGAAGAGTCATCGCCGGTGCTAAATCAAACAGCATTGATAAAATACGGAAGATTAAAACAAGGTCTTATGTACTGGTTTAACGGCACAACTTGGGTAGTGTCACAGACTAAAGAAACGGTTAATCAACCTCCGCTCTTTGATGTAGTTGACGATAATTACTACAGTTTTGGAGATAAGACAATCTATGACGGTTCTACCTTTATTGGAACCAAGTTATTTTCTTATTCACTTGGCGCTGGAAGTTCTGATACAGAATTAGGATTTGCACTTGACTATAAGAACATTAATAATGTTGGTGACATACTTTTTAACTTTAATTTATTATCTGATTCATTTACCTATAAGACAATTACTGATGTTAATAATGTTAATCTTAACACTGGTAGTTTAGTTAAGTCTGACGGACTATCTAACATTTCGTACACCAACGGCTGGGAAATTAGCAAGGTAGCTAATTATCAACCGGTAATAAGAATATACAAAAATTCAAATTTAACAAATAATTTTAACATTGATGTCTACAATAATAAAAATGATCTTAATGATCTAGTAGTAAGAGTATATGTAAACGGCAAGAGAGTAGACGCTGCTAACTGGTCAATTGAAACTGGACCTAAATATAAAAAAGTTGTGTTGACTACTGACATTGCAGAAACAGATGTGTTAACAATTAAATCTTTTGCAAAGCAACCAAAGAATAATAATGGATATTATGAAATTCCTGTTAATCTGCAAAACAATCCGTTAAACAATAATATTTCTGAATTTACACTTGGTGAAGTAATTGATCATGTTGACTCAATTATTGATAATTTAACAACATTCTCCGGTGTTTATCCTGGAGTAGGTAATCTAAGAGACCTTGGCAATATTAGCCCTTACGGTACTAGATTTCTACAACATAGCGGAGCATTGCCTTTAGCAATATATCATATAACTTCTAAAAATGCGAACGTTGTCAAGGCAGTTCAGAAAGCACAAGACGATTATGGAAAATTTAAACGTCAATTTATGTTAGCTGCTGAATCTTTAGGATTAGATTTAAATATTCCTTCGTTTGTTGATGCTATTTTAACTGAAGTAAACAAAAATAATCCAAAAACATTCCCATATTATTTTAGTGATATGGTTCCTTTTGGTGCTGCAACACGTACTGAAATTACGGTTGTAGATTACAGAACAAAATATTATCCGTTGTCAACTAATTTTAACATGGGTGAAGTTTCTCCATCTGCTGTGTTAATATATGTTAACGACCAGCAACTATGCTATGGAGTTGATTACACTTTTGACGGACAAGGATTTGTTATTATAACATATTCTGAATTAGCCAACGACGACATTATTGCAATTGTTGAATACGAAACTACCGACGGATCTTTTGTTCCTCCAACTCCTACTAAGTTAGGATTGTGGCCAAAGTTTCAACCTTTAAAATATTTAGATACTACTCTAGTAACACCTCAAGAAGTAATCCAAGGGCATGACGGCAGTCTTATTCTTGCCTACGGAGACTATCGTGATGATTTAATTTTAGAATTAGAAAAACGAATTTTTAACAACATTAAATTTGATTATAATGCTGACCTCTTTGATGTTAACGATTATCTTCCTCGTTATATTGTAGATAATAGCTATTCTTTAAATGAGTTCAACGAGGTGCTATCAGCTAATTTTTATAAATGGACAAAGTTAGTTGATAGAGATTTTACTAAACCGTTAAGCTACGATAGACTAAATCCTTTTACATTTAATTACAGAAGTCATCAAGCACCAGATGGTAGAGAAACCCCAGGATACTGGAGAGGAATCTATAAGTGGTTATATGATACTGATAGACCGCATCTATGTCCGTGGGAAATGATAGGCTTTAGCATTATGCCAGCCTGGTGGGAAACACAGTACGGCCCAGCACCTTATACCAGTGATAACCTAGTGATGTGGCAAGATATTAGTGAAGGTGTAATTAGAGATCCAAATGCACCTATTGTTAGAAATCCTAAGTATGTTCGTCCGTTTTTAATGGATTGCATTCCAGCAACTGAAAATGGTGAATTAAAAGACCCAATGTCAGCTGGCGTGGCTTCTGGCGTAATTACAACTAGTTCTGCTGGTGATTTTGTTTTTGGAGATTGCAGTCCTGTAGAAGCTGCATGGCGCAGAAGTTCTTACTATCCTTTTGCTGTAATGTCAACACTGTTATTAACATATCCTGCAGATGTTATTGGTAGAACATTTGACCGTGCTAGAATTTATAGAGATCCATCTGGACAATTTGTCTATAAGGACACTAAGACTAGAATTCGTCTAGCAGATCTAGTGTTACCAAATATATATTCGGATACTGTGCGTATTCAAACTAGTGGATTAGTTAACTACATTATTGACCATATACAAAGCGATAATTTAAAATCTATAACACAATATAAAAATGATTTACAAAATTTAAATCTACAACTTTCTTATAGAGTTGGCAGTTTTACTGAAAAAGAAAAATTTAATTTAATTCTTGATTCTAAAAATCCCACTGCTGTTGGCGGTGTGTTTGTCCCTCAAGAAAATTATTCAATAATTTTTAACACAAGTTCGCCTGTTAAAAAATTAGTTTATAGTGGCGTAATTATTACAAAATTATCTTCAGGATACGAAGTAAAAGGTTATAGTCAAACAACGCCATATTTTTATTATTATCCTTGGACACGAATTGGGTACACAGTCAATGTTGGAGGCATAAGTGAAAGCTATAGCCAATGGACAGCTGGACAACAATATGTTGCTGGTAAAGTAGTTCAATATTCTGGAGTATACTATCGAGTCCAAACTACTCATACGGCTACATCCGGGTTTGATACAGCTTTTTATCAAAAGCTATCAGCACTACCTATAGTTGGCGGACGTGATGCATTCATTAGAACAGCTTGGGACAAAACAGAAGTAACACCAGTAGCCTATGGTACAAAATTTAGAACTATTCAAGAAGTAGTTGATTTCTTATTAGGTTACGGAGAATATCTCAAAGATCAAGGATTTGTATTTGATGATTTTAATAACAACCTTGGAGCAATAACAGATTGGGTTACTGCTGCAAAAGAATTTTTATTCTGGACCACACAGAATTGGAGCTCAGGAGAGGACAAGTATGTTGATTGGCTACCTAGTCAAGATTATGAAGAAGGCCTAATTGTTACCTACAATGGCGACTATTATGTAGTGCAATATAATCATAATTCAGGATTAGTGTTTGACGAAACAAAATACAAAAAATTATCAGAACTATCAACTATTGGGGCAAGTGTAATAGCACTAAGCCCTTCTGCTAACGGATTAATTGCTAACTTACCTTATTGTGTAATTGAAGATATTAAAGATCAATTTAATGGCTATGAATTCTTCAAAGCAGACGGTGAAAAATTAGAACCAGAATTTGTTAATTCATTTAGAGAAAACAATACTATCAAATATTCTCCTTCAGGTAATGAAGGAATTTTTGGTGCTACCTTCTATCTAGTGCAAAAAGAACATGCATTACTGGCAGATAACAATACATTGTTTAACGATACAATTTACGATCCAACAACAGGATACCGTCAAGAAAAGATTAAGATTTCAGGATATATATCAACTGACTGGTTTGGCGGGTTTGACGTTCCCGGATTCATTTATGACGAAGCAGTGATTAAAAATTGGACACAATGGACAGATTATAACCTAGGCGATATTGTAAAATATAAAGAATTTTATTACAGCGCAAATTCATTTTTAGCTGGCTCAATGGAATTTGTAGCTAAAGATTGGATCAAATTAGCTAATAAACCAACTAGTAAGCTGCTGCCTAACTGGAGCTATAAGGCAGAACAGTTTACAGACTTTTATAGTCTAGATAGCGATAACTTTGATGTTGGGCAACAAAAGATGGCACAACATTTAATTGGCTATCAGAAACGTCAGTACCTTGAAAATATTATTCAAGATGATATTTCAGAATACAAATTCTATCAAGGAATGATTATTGAGAAAGGTACACAGAACGTTCTAAACAAACTGTTTGATGTTCTAAGTGCCGATGATAAAGAAAGCATCAAGTTTTTTGAAGAATGGGCAGTACGTGTTGGCCAGTACGGTACTTCAAAAGCCTATGAAGAAATTGAATTTGAACTAGACGAAAGCCTATTCAAATTAAGTCCTCAGCCAATTGAATTAGTTAATGTTGTAGATCCTAAGTTAATTGACTTTGCCATCCGTCAGACACCTAATGATGTTTATTTAAAACCGTTAGATTACAATTCCACACCGTGGCCTACTAAAGAAACATATACGTCGTATCTAAGAACACCTGGTTATGTTCGCACTGATGAAGTTGCTATTAATATTGATACATTAGATGAGATAGTCAATCAAGATATTACTAAGTTTACTGAAGGTAGTTATATCCACTGTGCATTTGAAGGTAGAGACTGGAATGTCTATAGACTGACAAAAACAAATTTTAATATTGTAGGGGTAAGCTACAACAAGACTACAAAAGTATTAACTTTAACTACTGATGTAATTCCTCAAATTCCTAACAATGATATTATTGGAATACTACACGAAAATAGCATACAAGGATTTCACAAGATAGACTCAATATCATTGACTACTATTACAATTAATAAAGAGTTCAAAGATTTCCCAGATCCAAATACTATAGATCCAGCTCAACTATTAGTCTATAAGATTACTACACAGCGAGTTGATAATATCAATAATGCAAGTAGTATTATACCAGAAAGATTAAAAACCAAAGAAAGACTATGGGTTGATAATAACGGAAATAATAAGTGGGCTGTCTATGAACATGCCAACGTATATTCGTCTGGTATGATGCGTAATCCTAGACCGTTTTATGGTGCTAGCTTTGGTCAAGCTGTTGCTGTAGATGCAAATGTTTCTGTGGCAGCAGTGTCAAATTCTGCTAATCAAGTGATTACCTACGAACGTGGCGGCTACGGTTCTGTGTGGACACAACGTCAGACCTTATCAGTTAAAAATGTAGCTACGTTAGTTGACGGTGAGTTTGGTCAAACAATAGAATATAGCCCAAATAAACGATGGTTAGTAGTTGGCTCTCCAAGAGCAAGTAATGTTAAAACTCAGTATAAAGGCACATGGTCAAACAGTTCAACCTATGTTGTTAACGATGTTGTTCAATATAGCGGTGCATACTATAAGGCACTACAAAATGTTATTGTTAATCAAAATCCGTCAACAGCAACAACTTACTGGATTGCAACATCTTTAATACCTGCATCAACTGGTGGGATATCTAGTGGGTTATCATCTCAAGGGATGATAACAATCTACGAAGGAAATGCTAATGGAGAGTACGCATTAGTTGCTGATATTCCATCTCCAACTCCTAGCGCCACTGAGTTCTTTGGTTCAAAGATTACATTTGCAGATAACAACACTATGTTAATTTCTGCTATAGGATATAATCCTGGAACACCTAATCATCCATACAAGGGAAAAGTTTATCAGTTTAATTATGCAACAGATTGGGCATTAAGTACTACTTCGTTTGTAGGTTCCGCCGCAGCCGATAAATTTGGCTATGATGTAGTTGTGTCAAACGATGGCAATTACATGGCTATTAGTGCTCCAGAAAATGCAGCACAAGGCGGCTTTGTAAGAATTTATAAATTAACAAACGGTGCCTTTGTACAGTTCTATACTATTTTCGCAAATACGTTATCGTTAGGAGAACAGTTTGGTCTAACACTGTCAATTACCAACGACGGATCTTATATTGCAGTTGGTAGTAGATATGCCGATGATGCATTAGTAGATCAAGGAAAAGTTTTTGTATTTGAATTAGTAAACAACGAGTATGTTCTATATCAGACTATTGAAAGTCGTAATCCAGAATCTGGAGAACAATTTGGAGCTAAAGTTGGATTCATGAACAATGACGAAACTCTAGTTATCTTTAGTCAAAACGGTGACACAAACAACGTGTTTACATTTGACGACGACACAACTACATTTGATGGTAACACTATGAAAATTCTTGATACAAGAATTGATTCAGGTAGAGTTGATGTCTATGATAGATACGATACAAATTGGGTATACTCTGAAAGCATATCACCTACAGTAGATACTGCCTCAGTATCTGCAACTGGGCTTGTTGAAGGATTACAATATATTATATCAGTTGTTGGCACTACAGATTTTACAGCAATTGGCGCTACAAATAATACCGCCGGTACAGTTTTTGTTGCAACTGGTGTAGGAGTTGGTACAGGTAAAGCAACATTAATACCCCCAGCTGACGGGTTTGGTACTGCTCTTATAGTTAGAAATGATCACATTATTATATCTTCACCAAATGCAGTAGATAGAAGTTACGTGTCGGGAAAAATTTATGATTACTCAAAAGAATTCCAAGCACGTTCGTGGACTGTATTACATGAAGAATTACCAGTTGTTAATTTAGATAAAATTAAAAAAGTTTTCTTATACAATAAGAAAACAAATGAACTAGTAACCTACTTAGACATTATTGATCCGTTACAAGGTAACATTGCCGGCATAGCAGAGCAAGAACTTAAATTTAAAACGTTCTACGATCCAGCTACCTATACAGTTGGAACAGACGAAGTTAATGTAGATGATGGCATGGCGTGGACAGATAAAAATGTTGGCATGCTATGGTGGGATATGAGTAGAGCCAAGTTTATTGACTATAACAACGGTGATGTTGTTTATAGAAATACCACCTGGAACAAACTCTATGACACTGCTAGTATTGATGTCTATGAATGGGTTGAGTCTTCGCTATTACCTAGTGCATGGGACGAACTAGCAGACACAGAAGAAGGGCTATCATCAAATATTAGCGGTACTAGCTTATATGGTGATTCTGTATACAGCTACAAAGAACGTTATGACAACATTGCAAGAATTTTAAAGAAAACTTATTATTTCTGGGTTAAAAATAAAACAGTAGTACCAGATGTACCTGATCGTAGATTATCTGCCAACACTGTGGCTAACCTAATTGCAGATCCAAAAGGCCAAGGTCTGCAATTTATTGCATTTACTGGTGCTAACAGCTTTAGCCTAGCAAATGTACTTCCAAGTTTAAATCATACTGATATTAATCTAGCAGTAGAATACTGGTTAATTGACAAATACGATATTAATTCACATAGTCAATGGAGATTAATTAGTAATGACAGTAACAGTAGTCTTCCAACTAGCATAGAAGAAAAATTAATTGATAGCTTGTGCGGAAAAGATAAGAATGATAGAGTAGTTCCTGATTTTACACTAGCACCTAAACTACGTTACGGTATTGAAAATCGTCCTCGTCAGAGTATGTTTATTAATAGAGTTGAAGCACTAAAGCAATATCTTGAACGTATTAACTCTGTACTAATGCAACATACTATTGTTGAAGAACGTGATCTATCAGATTTGAATCAGTACGAAACAGAGCCAAATACAACCACCGGGTTATACGACATTGTAAAAGACACTGATGCAGAATTGCGATTTATTGGTACTAGTACATTTAGATCAGCATCAGTTACTCCAAAAATTGTTAACGGTAAAATTACCGGAATTAATATTATTGAATCAGGTCGTGGGTATATCAATGCACCATATATTGATGTTACTGGAAAAGGTATAAACGCTAAACTAAGAACAACGTTAAATGATGCTGGAGAAGTTGTAGGTGCTTACATTTTTAATCCTGGAGAAGGATATTCAGTTGACACTACTACATTAACAATACGTAGTTTATCTACATTAGTACATTCTGATACAACTGCACTAGGTAACTGGAGCATATATTCTTATGACACTGCTACTAGAGTATGGTCAAGAATAAGATCTCAAAATTACGATGTTAGAAAATATTGGGAATATGCTGACTGGTACGCAACAGGGTACAGTCAATTTACGTTAGTAGATTTTAGTGTTGAAGCAATTTATCTACTACCTACTTTAGAAGTTAACATTGGACAAATTGTCAAAGTTAATAATGTAGGAACAGGAGGTTGGTTACTATTAGAAAAATATGCCACTGTAGATTCTGTTGATTATACACAATCTTATGCTGTAGTTGGACGCCAAGGCGGAACAATTCAAATTAAAGATAACTTATATAGATTTAGAAATAGCAATTTAGGTTATGACGGTCCGTTATTTGATGGCGACATCTATGACAACACTGCTTCAACAGAAGTTCGTGTTATCCTTACTGCACTTAAAGATAAAATTTTAATTGACAATCTTAAACAAGATTACTTAGATGCGTTTTTTGCCTGTATCCGATATGCGTTTAATGAACAAACATATATTGATTGGATATTCAAAACTAGTTTTGTAAGAGCACAACACAATGTAGGACCTTTAAAAGAAAAAGTTACCTATAATAACGATAGCTTATCAGATTTTGAAGATTATGTAAACGAAGTCAAACCTTACAGAACAAAAGTTAGAGAATTTGTCAGTGCATATGACAGACTTGAACCTTCATATTCATTAATTACAGATTTTGATTTACAATCAACTTATCTTAACAAACAATTATCCACTGTTGAAACTTATGTTGTTAACGGAGAAGTAGTAAGTGTTGCTGATGAAATAGATCAATATCCATGGAAGAACTGGAAAGACAATGTTGGATTTAAATTAACTGACATTGTTATTCTTGACGGCGGATCTGGATATTTAAGACCTCCTCTAGTTAAATTTGAAGGGGGTTACGGTAGCGGAGCAACAGCCAAGGCATATATTTCTCAAGGTAAAGTCAATAGAATAACTTTATTAACTACTGGCTCAGGCTATTTCTCTGTTCCTACTATTATTTTAGATGGCGGATTATCTGAAACTGGGGTAGCTGCTACAGCAATTGCTACAATAGGTAACAGTGTTGTTCGTTCAAACTATGTAAGAATTAAATTTGACAGAACTTCTGGACAATACTACATTACAAAATTACAAGAAACTGAAACACTTACTGCTATATCAAACAGTCAGATACAGTTTAATTTAAAATGGAGTCCTACATCTGATATTTTAGATTCAAGTGTTAAAGTAAATGGCGTTGATTTAATCCGCGGAACATACACACTATCAACTAAAAAATCTGTTACAAGAGGTTATACTAGTTATTCTGGTTTGTTAACACTTGATACAGCACCTGGAAAAGGTGCAGTAGTTAACATAACCTACATTAAAGATTTTAACTATCTCTCAGCAGCTGATAGGATTAATTGGTATTACAATCCGGAAACTAATGAACTTGGAAAAGACCTTACTCAATTAATGCAAGGTGTTGACTACGGTGGAGTACAAATTATTGGTCTAGGATTTGACGTATCACAAGGCTGGGAATCAGCACCTTGGTATACTGATGGCTGGGATTCACAAGACACTACATTTGACGATTATATTGTCACAGTTGATACTACCATTACTGGTGGAAGTTTTGTTGTAGGTACAAATTACAGAATATACTTCCAAGGAACTACTAATTGGTTAGCAGTGGGTGCAGCACCAACAGCAGAAGTAGTTGGAGCAGTGTCAGGGACTTCTTTAGCAGTAATTGATACAGTATCCGGTGTACTAGCAGTTGACCAGCAATTAATTGGCGAAGGAATCATTCCTGGAACAAAGATTACAGAGGTTGTTGGCCCATTGTCAGTAAACACAACCAGTATTACTTCAACAACTAGTTTCTTTACTGTTACATTAAGCACAGCATTACCAGTGACTCCGGTGGCGGGAATGACATTCACGATTGACGGTGCATTTCCAGATGGATATAATGACACCTGGACAGTAGACGTTGGATTAAGCCCTACGCAGTTTAGAGTTGTTAGTACATTAAGTTTAGGAACTGCTACTGTTCAAGGTACAGTATCTGGAGTTACGTATTATAGTGTATCAGAAGAACATGAAGACCCAACTGCTGTTGTTGACATTGCAGCAATAGCCCTTAACACAGTATTTGTTGCCACTGACATTGGAGAAGGTACCGGTATTGTTGCTCCTGTAACGAATACATTTACCTTACCGTATGTGCCAGTTGTCGGCGAAGAAATTAATGTGTATTACAAAGTATTCGGAACTGATAAATTCTTTAGAATTGATGATATTTCTTACATCCCTGTTCAGAATGTGTACGATGGCGGCTTTTCGTCAACGGTGGAAATTTTAAACATACTTGAGGGCGGATTCTCAGAATCAATTATGGACGGTGAAGTTGATTCTGGTGATTCGGCTGCTAGTCAAGCACCAACTGTTGTTGTCATGTCACACTTTGTCGGCGATGGCGTAACTAATACAATTACTGTTCCTGGTACTTTAATGGTTAATACTGGTGACACTTTTATCTTTAGAAAATCAACCAGTGACGGATCAATCAAAGTACAAGAAGCTGATTATGATACAGCATTAAGTGGCGGTCAAGACTTAAATGGATTTATAGGATATCAAACAGCCACAGGTCTAGCAGCAGATGATATTATCATTGACGGCGACGATCTAGTTAGTACAAATACTAGTCACGGCCCTGAAGAATGTGTACCTGGACAAATTGTTGATACATTAGCAGTTAAAGTTACTACTAGACCAACTAGCGGATCTGCTTCTATTAATTACAACAATTATGTATACGACGGAGTAGTTAATGTGTTTAGAATTAATCAAGATATTAATTCTAATCAAGCAGTGCTAGTCTTATTCTCAGACAAGAAACAACCTTTAATTATAGACGAAGGTGGTCCAATAAATGGCGACTTTACAGTAGATTACAAACTTAAAGAAGTAACATTGCTCACGCTACCAGCAATTGGAGAAGTTATTTCAATAATAACTTTTGGATTTAGCGGTGAAGATCTATTAGATTTAGACTACTTTGTTTCAAACGGCAGCGCCAACGAGTTTATAACCAGTGCAACATGGAGTGATACACTGTCAGCTATTGTTTATGTTAACGGAGAAATTGAAAGTTACGAACTGTTTAAAACTGATGCAAGTTATGATAAAGAAGGTGTGGTAGGTATTAGATTTGCTTTTGTACCGCCACCGCAGGCTATCATTAACTATATAATTTCTTCGTCAGGCGACAATAATTTTAGTGTTATGAAATCTGAAACATTTGTTGCAGACGGGTCAGACACTTACCAATTAACAAATCCAGTTGGAACTTCTTTACCGTTAGAAAATAATATTTTAGTGTATCAAAATTACGATTCTAATACAGAACCAGCAGTGTACAGAGCTAACAGCAGCACGGCATTTACAATTTTAGAAGATCAATTAGAATATGTTATTCCAAGAAATAGATTCCTACCTTATGGTGTTAATGTAAATGAAATATCAGTGACAATTAACGATGTTCCGTTAAAAGTTGGTAACGATTATCTAGTTGATGCATCTGTTGTATCAATAACATTACGTAATCACGTTTACAGAGACAATATTGGAAACGATTTAATGATTAGTGTTAATAGAAATAGTTCTTACACTTGCAACGGAACGGAAATTACATTTGTTGATCCGCCAGCAGCTGGTACTAAAATTACAGTTGTCAGTTTTTACAAACACGAGTTTTTAGGTATAGACCGAGCAGACATAGTCGTTACTGTTGATTCGTCGTTAACACCTGATACTCTTGCCCATTGGAATTACCATGAACCATTTGGTAAAGAAATTGATCTAGATTATCCAGTACTGGATGACAGCAGAGTATGGGTAATTAGAAATGGACGCATGTTACAATCGAGTATCGATTATAAATTAAATCACGATTTTAACTCTGTAATTTTAGCTGATATGCCAAGTGTTGATGACGTTTATACAATACTTACTTTTAGTAATAATATTGTAAGAAAGTCGTTTTCGTTCATGCAGTTTAAAGATATGTTGAATAGAACACATTATAAACGTCTAAGAAGAAGTGCAAGAACTACGTTGGCTAACGAGCTACATTACTACGATACTGAGGTTGTCGTTACAGATGACAGAGCAATTTCTCTTCCAAACAGAAATGAAAACTTGCCAGGCATTCTTGAAATTAACGGAGAACGTATTGAGTACTTTGTAAAAACTGGCAATGTTCTAAGTCAGCTACGCCGAGGTACGCTAGGAACTGGCACTCGTTCAGTATATCCAGCTGGTACTGTAGTTCAAGACATTGGTATAACTGAAACAATTCCCTATAAAGATGAAACAATAATAGAAAAAATAACCAGCAACGGGGTTGATCTAGAATACGATCTATCAAAAATTACACCAGTGCTCGATGCTACTACATTAGTAGGTACTTCGTGGTATAGAAATACTATTCCAGCTAGTTACGGTCAAGGTAACGATATTGAAGTTTTTGCCGGTGGCTGGAATGTTTCCGGCGAATGGGCAGCTAGCGTATCCTACACTGAACATCAAATTGTAATTTACGGTAGCTATACATATATGTGCATATCTAATCATACTAGCAGTGAGTTCTTTACTGACCTTGAAGCTGGTAATTGGAAATTCTTTGTGGGAAATATTCGACTAAAGAAAAAACCCTACAAAATACATAACTCATATATTCATAACGAGAGTCCAGAGGGAGATGTTCAATTTGAAGCAGACTTCTCTGTTAACGGTACTCAATCTGTAAGATTAACAACACCGTTGACTACAGGAACTGAATTTACTGTAGTTAAAACTATTGGACGAGCTTGGGAAACACCGAATACTTCCTTGGCTAGTACAAATAACGCAATTTCTAAATTCATTAAAGTTGATTTAGAAATAATTAATAATATTACTGACGTAAACGGCGATCTGTTTGCTGATGAGAATGGTAATCCTCTGGAGCTATAAATGTCAAAAAGACTTAAAGATTTAATTAAAATAACAGATGTTCCTGCAACATCGTCGTTTGTGGTAGTATCTGATAATACTACAAACCTTGTAACGCTGAATAATCTTAGAACGAATTTGTTTACCCCAGCAACTTCAGATACCTACGGCACAATAAAGATTGGTCCGTCGTTAAGTATTAACGGGTCCGGAGTGGTTAACGTGGTTAATGTGATTCCCACACAAACAAACAATTCTGGAAAATATCTAACTACTAATGGATCAACATTAAGTTGGGGGAATATTGTAATTCCGCCAAGTTTACCAACACAAGGCGGCAATGGCGGTAAGTTTTTAAAAACTAATGGTGCTGCTGCTAGTTGGGAATATCTTCCCTTACAAGAACCACTTCCGGTTAGAGAAGGAAATGACGGTAAATTTTTAGCCACAGATGGTACAACCCTGTACTGGGCTGCTGTATCAGGCGGTAGCGCAGTTGGTGTAGCATCAAGAACAACTCGATCAGCAACTACTGCTAACATAGTTGATGGACAGCAAGTATTCCTCCAAGTTAGCGGATTTAAATCATACGCACTACTAAAGATAGAGACATCTCACGCTGCATGGGTGAGAGTGTATAGAGGAAATGAAGTAAGGACTACTGATCAAACAAGGCTTGAAAATGAAGATCCTGGATACGATTCTGGTGTTATAGCTGAGGTGATTACTTCAACGAATCAATCAATTTGGCTAACACCAGCAACAATTGGATTTACTGACGACGATCTGACTAACATTTATCTAACAGTAACTAATAAATCGGGATCTTTAGCTGTAATAACAGTGACCTTAACATTGCTTCAATTGGAGAATTAAAATGTCTGATGATAATCTGCAATTGAAAGAATATATTATTACAGCTCAAGATTATAAAGATCTTGAAAGTATCTATGCGGATTTAGAAAATGCATCAGATGTTTCAAACATACCAAACCGCCCAGTTGAATGTGCTCTTAGAAGAACTATCAGTAGAAATACACATTATTATTTGACTGCCGAAGAAGCTGAGTCATTAAAAAACGATCCTAGAATCTTATCTGTGGATTTAACTCCGGAAGAAAAAGGATTAAAAGTTGTAAGCCACTCTACACAGTATTCGGATAAATGGAATAAATCTGGGGATTTAACTTCTACAATGAAGAACTGGGGATTGTTACGATCAACGCTGGGTTCTCAAATTGAGGATTGGGGTTCAAACGGAGATAAAGATGCGTCAGGTACTATCACCTTAAATCAAACAGGAAAAAATGTTGATGTGATAATCAGTGATGCCGATGGCTTTGTACCTAATCATCCTGAGTTTGCTAAAAATGCTGACGGTACTGGCGGATCAAGATGTGTTTACTATGATTGGTATCAGCATAATGTAGAATTAGGATTTGCTCCAGTTGCCCCGTATGTTAATAACGATGACGGAGATGGCGGCTATCATGCAGTCCACACAGCAGGAACAACTGCTGGCAATACTCAAGGCTGGGCTAGAGATGCAAACATTTATAACATTGCATTTACCACTACTAATCCTCTACGTCACTTTGACTACATTAGAGCGTTTCATCAAAATAAACCAATTAACGAAGCCACTGGTAGAAAAAATCCTACTATAGTTAACATGAGTTGGGGGTATAGTTATATCCTTCAAAACAATACTGCTCCAGTTGCGGCTATAAATTATCAAGGTGAGCTTCTAGTTAAACCGTTATTAGAAACGCCCCTTTATAGAGGATTTAACGGAGTTCAAAAAGTCAATCAAACTTTTGAAGAAAACGGAGATCTTGTTGCAGAGTTTTTAACTCCCGAAAACAGTTCACAAACTTTAAGAACCGCAGGCGAACCTTATTTGTCAACTTTTATTGTTGATGCTTCAGAAGAATGGACTACTGTTCTTAATAAATCATCTATTGATACTGATCCTGTAACAGCTTCCTATCAGTTTACAATTCAAGGCCCTTGCTGGGTATATCATAAAGATTTAATATTAAAATTAACCTATACACAAGATGAACCAGGGACACCTGAATCCTTATCAGCTACTATAACAGGAACTCTTAACGATGGGACCTCAGATGTTATAGTAGTAACTGATACGCTGACTTTTGTCTCGGACACAGAAGGCAATGATTTAACTGACAGTGCGTTTTGGTTTAATTTTGGAGAATTTTATGCTAACAACTTCTTTGGAGATGCAATTCGTGCCACAGAAAATGCAGTATACACTTACACTATAGACATAACAATTGACGATCAAACTATTAATGGCGCCTACGGACAGTTACTTGGAAATTTATATTTTCAACCTGTAGATAATACCGCAGCTGACAATACCTTTATTCCGGGATCAGGGTGGACTCATGTAGAAAATAGACCTCAAGTTGGTACAGCATCTCTCACATCAACTGACACATCATTAACTAATATTAATTTTTTAACAAAAGTTCCAAATTTTTACGATGATTTTTTTGGAGAAGCTGATAACCCCTGGGGCAATCTTAATCAATACACTGTTGCTGTTGATCTGCCCTTTGCAATTAATTTCTTTGGAGACACAATAACAGAGATCAATGTCAATGCTCATGGAATTATTAGTTTTGGCGGTCCATGTATCGATTACACTTTTAATGATATTAGAGGTTCTTTTGAAAGCATTGACATAAGTCCTCTCCCAAAGATTGTGTTTCAAGCAACGTTTGTGGATGGGCTTATAGCAGCTGAGATGTATACTTCTGGATTAGGAGGTGACGGAAATCCGGGATCTAGAACCTATAGTATTAGACTAAATTTTAATACTGTAGGTAATCCAGAATTTGATATCTTAGCAGAGGTTGAATTCATGTTCTTTGAAGATGATCCCTCAAGAATAGACATAATATATGGAAATAATCTTAACTATTATGCTAGAATGCCTTACACGGGATTAGAGCTTGCGTTAGCTGGCATTGCATTAGTTCCAAGTCAGGGATACCCTGCACTTTATTCAGCAGTAGAAGAAGATGTTAAAGACGCCATAAACGAAGGAGTGATATTTGTAGGATCTGCTGGAAATAGTTGTGCCTTAATAGATACTGTAACTGGCTTAAATTACAACAATTATTTTGTTCAAGATGAGAGTATCTACCCCTTTCTCACGTTAGAAGACTTGCTTCCATCTATTCCTATGTGCCAAGGCAGTAGTCCTAACGCACCATATGCTGGTGTTTCGAAGATTATTGTTGGAGCAGTTGCCGATACTGCAACAGAAGAAAAGGCTTCCTATAGTAATAAGGGTCCTGCAATTACTGTACTTGCGCCCGGAACTAATATTATAAGTTCTTGGAATGACGATAATGTAACTGATTTTGTAAATGATCCAAGAAACTCTAGTTATCATATTGCTAAAATTAGCGGAACAAGTATGGCCAGTCCTCAAGTCTGTGGAATATTAGCCTGTGCATTAGAAACTTATCCTACAATGACACAACAAGAAGCGTATAATTATATAAGGTCTTATGCAAAATTAAATCAACTAACTGATTTAAATGACGGATTACCTTCATTATACGACCCGCCTGAAACAGTTTATTTTTCTTCGCTTTTTGGAGCTGAAAACAGATATGCTTATTACCCACTAGAAAGAAACGTACAGGGCGAAATATTTCCTAAAAAGAATTATAAATTTAGACCAGCAACTGGATTAGTATTCCCAAGAAATAATAGGGTTTATTATAGATAAAGTAGCAGATAATAACTGTTGATAAATATAAGATAAAGAGAGATCACTATGCAGAGTAACGATTTAACAGGTATCCATATTGAGGGGCATATTCACATACATGACCCAATTGGTAAAAAAACTTACGTTAATAAACGTAATGCTATCCATTACGAGAATATGAGTATTGCTCTAGCGCAGAGTATTGCTGATAGCGGACAAGGCTTTATCTACGAAATGGCATTTGGCAATGGCGGTACTACTGTAGATCCTACAGGTATTATTACATATCTTTCACCTAACTCAACAGGATCTAACGCAGGGCTTTATAACGAAACTTATTCTAAAGTAGTTGACGACCAAGCTAGCACTAATACCGATCCTACAAGAAATTACATTGAAACACGTCACGTCACTGGGACAAACTACACTGATGTGTTTGTTACTTGCTTATTAGACTACGGCGAACCTAGTGATCAACAAGCATTTGATAACTCAAACAACAATCAAGATTCTTATGTATTTGACGAATTAGGATTAAAATCCTACAGTTCAACAGGAAATTCATTATTGCTAACGCATGTTATATTCCATCCAGTACAAAAATCGCTAAACAGATTAATTCAAATTGATTATACTGTGCGTATTCAAACCTTAACCGGTCTAGCAGGAGTATAATATGAGCTATCAAGTTAGATTTACAGAAACAAATAATCCAACAAAGGTAGCTAAGATTGTAGAAGATCAAACGCTAAACACTCAAACCAGTGTAACTTTTGTTGGTAAAAACTATGCAGGCTACGGACAAGTTGTTGCTGAAAACTTTTTACATTTACTAGAAAATTTTGCTAATAACACAGCACCATTAAATCCAGTAGAAGGGCAAGTATGGTTTGATAACAGTCCAGGTGTCACACAGTTAAAAGTATGGGACGGTAATAACTGGACAGAAACCGGCGGCGTTAAAAAATCCGCAGCAGCACCGTCGTACAAAAATATTGGCGACTTGTGGGTTGACACTAGCAATCAACAATTAAAAGTTTGGACTGGTGCAAGTTGGGTGTTAGTTGGTCCTCAATTCAGTGAAGGATCTAAGACAGGATTTGAAGTTGAAACATTTTCAGATCTATTAGATCGCACATATTCTGTACTAACTTGTTATGTTGCAAACACTCGTATAGCAATTTTTAGTAAAACAGAATTTACACCCAAAGGTACAGTTACAGGATTCCCAACAATTAACCAAGGTGTGACTCTAGCAGCAGACAGTATAACTAATGTTGCAGCTAGTAATTACAAATTCTTTGGTACAGCTAAACGAGCAGAAAATCTTCTTATTAATAATTTAGAAGTAGCTGCTAGTAACTTTTTAAGAACTGACCAGACAAGTATTACCAACTACAATCTATTCATTAAGGACGACGGTGGTATTACTATTGGTGCTGATTCGTTATTATCCTTAAAAATTCAAGATAATGCAGCAGTAATTTACAATAAACTATCTGGATCAAGTATTGATCTACAAATTAATAACTTAGGTACTACATCAACAGTTTTAAGAATTGATAGTTCAACTAATGTTGGTATTAATAATACAAACCCGCAAGAAGCCTTAGATGTGACTGGAAATATAACCGGTGACGGCACACTCGCTATTACCGGCGATCAAGATGCAACAAGTTTGTCTGTTGCTAGTTTTGTTACACAAGGTGGTGCAGCAATTAATAAAAAATTAATAGTTGGCGGCGACACTACTATTAACGGCACTATTAATATCAGCCCTACAAGCTCAGTGGCTATTTTACCTAGCACTACAGGAACACTAGACATTGGTAGTAGCGCAAAGAAATTTAACAATGTTTACGCTAATACATTTGTTGGTAATTTTAGCGGAGCATTTACTGGTTCACTAGCATCAAATACTATTGCAGGGTCAGCACAACAGTTAGCAACTGCAACAAGTTTTTATATTACTGGAGATGTACTTACAACTGCTCCTGTAGTGTTTAATGGTGTTACAGAAAATCAAACAGCCACATTTGATACTAGAATTAGTGAAACATTTTTTACTCGTCAATCTTCTAGTTCGACATCATCTAACAGCGATGAACTATTAGTGTATCGCTCATTACCTACTCCTTCTATTAAAAGAGTAACCAAAGAGGTATTTTTTGGTGCAGTAGCTACAATACCAATTGGCGGAATAATGCCTTTTGCAGGTTCAGTTGTGCCTAACGGATTCTTATTATGTGACGGTTCTGAAATTCCTAGAAACCTCTATGCGCAACTTTTTGCAGTTATTGGGTATACATATAAAGATTTTTCACAATTGATTGGTTATCAATCCTTTGCGTTACCAGATTTAAGAGGACGTTTTCCATTAGGTAAAGATAGTATGGAAAATCTTGATCCAGATACAGGTCTTCCTCGTCAAATTACTACTAAGGCATCGGGCGGAACTTCAACACCTATTACCACTGATGCTGGCGGAGGAAGTGCAGATAGAGTTACTAGTTCAGCTGCTGATCAGCTAGGTGCCGGTACAGGTAGTGAAGATGTTACATTAGGTGTTACTAATCTTCCAGATCACGTACATAATTTAAGAGGTAGACGGTCTGATGGTAGTCTAGGTGCACAATACTATGCATATAGAAATGCCACAGGCACTCCAGTTGATCTTGACGTTAGATTAGATTTTGGAGCTACTGCTGCTAATACTGCACACTATCTACCAAACAGCGGAGGAGTTGATTCGGCAATACTAGGTGAGGCAATTAACACTATGAATCCTTATCTAACTCTTAATTACATAATTTATACAGGCGTATTGTCATGAGTTATACTATAAACAAAACAGATGGTTCAATATTAACAACAGTAATTGATGGTACAGTAGATCAAACTGCGACTGATATAACTCTTATTGGTAAAAATTCTTCAACTTACGGCGAATCGCTAAATGAAAATTTTATCAAGATACTAGAAAATTTTGCCAGCGGCACTGCACCTACAAAACCTATAGCTGGGCAATTATGGTTTGATACTACAGAAAATAGATTAAAAGTTTACGATGGCAATTTGTTTAAAGTTTCTGGCGGTACAATTGTATCTAATGAAGTTCCAACTAATCCAGTTGCAGGTGACCTATGGATTGATACACAGCGCCAACAATTATTCTTTTATGACGGTAATGTCTGGTTCTTAGCTGGTCCAATATACTCGGCATCACAAGGAGTATCTGGATTTAACGTTACTACAGTATTAGATGATATTAATACTTCTCATACCATAGTTTTATTATATGTTGATACTGTGTTAATTGGTCTCTTTGCAAAAGAAGCATTTACTCCGTTAGGCTCCATTCCAGGATTTGCTGGCGATGTTGTTGCTGGATTTAATATTGGTAGTGCAAGCGGATTAATGTTTAACACCCCAGTAGAAACAGCTACTAATTTAAAATCACCAGATGATGAATTATTCACTACTGAAGACTTTGTGCATACATTGGGAAATAGTGTTATAGATCAAGGATCCTTAACAATACAGTATGATACACCATTAATTTTAGGACCTGCCCAAAATAATCAAATTAACGTTGATAGCAATAGTTTTGATATTGTAGGAAACAATTCAGGTCAGAATATTTCAATCAAAGTAAAACCGCCAACAGGTCAACCTAAAGGCCTTACACTTTATAATCCAATTGTTTATTCAATTGAGACAACTGAGGCAACTGGAGACGGTGTTACTGCAACTTTAAGTTTTTTAGAACAAATAGCTCCACCTTTTGCTATCAATGACATTATTGAAGTAAAATTTATTATTCCTGACGGCTATAGAGGCACCTACGTAGTTACAGATTGCACAACAACCACAGTTTCTTTTGCTAACACGACTACACAAGTTCAGTCAACCGCTGGTGCAGTTCAATTATCTATTGAACCTAGGTTAGGTATTTTAACAGATGTACCCCTTGCAACTTTAGATGTTAATGGTAACGCAATAATTCAAGGAAATCTAATTGTTCTTGGAGACACTACTACTATTCATACTGCTACATTATCAGTAACTGACAAGAATATTGAACTAGCTAAACCAGATGATAATACATCTCCTACTGATCAACTAGCGGACGGTGGTGGCATAACACTTCGTGGCACTACTGATAAGTTATTTTCTTGGAGATATAATGCTCTTGCTACTAACACTTATTGGAATTCAAGTGAGAATCTTAATCTTGCCAGCGGAAAAACTTATAAAATTGACGGTGTTGATGTTTTAACTGCTACTTCTTTAGGTAGTAATATCACTAGTGCGCCTGGTATTAGTAGTTTAGGAACTTTAAATAATTTAACCATTGCCAATTTTACCATAACTGGTAACACAATTTCAGCGGCCGCAGGGGACTTAATTTTAGCACCCGCTGGTGGAAACACTGTTGATGTTAGCAATAAACGTATTACTAACGTAGGAACAGCTGGCGCAGGTACTGATGCAGTTAACAGAGATTTCTTATACAGCACTATTAAACTTAGACCATTAGGAATGTCGTTAAACATTAACAATGCGTCTGGAGGAGTGCTAACTGATACACAAATTATTGGTGTAGTACAAGAAGTTTTTCCAGCAGGGGAATATGCACAAAATACTGTGTGTCGAGTGCATTGTACAGAAGTTACAGTAACTTACAGCAGTATTGAAGTTACAATATCTGATACAGATCCAGCTGCTAATATCTCTAAAGGGTTTGCTACTGTAGATCAAAGCCCGGGAACTGCGTCAGTTGTCTCAGATATAAACTGGCAGAACAACATTGATGCAGGCGATGGAACAGTAAAAACTACCCGCACATTAAAGACTTATACAGTTAATGCAGGCGGAAACTGGGAATTTACCAGTAGCGTAGCAAGTAGCGTTATAGTTTAAAGCATAAATATTAAGAACAAGGGGTTATAGGATGCCTTATAGCATAAACAGATATGATGATTCAGCATTAGCTACAGTAGCTGATGGTACAATTGATCAAACAACCAGTCTTAAATTGATTGGTAAAAACTACGCCGGATACGGCGAAATTCAAAACGAAAATTTCTTGTACTTGCTAGAAAATTTTTGCAGCAATGAACCAGGCCCGTCAAGACCAATTTCTGGACAGATATGGTACGATAAGGGTAATAAAAAACTAAAGTTCTACGACGGTACACGTTTTAAAACTACCGGTGGCGCTGAGATTACCGAAACTGCTGAACCAGTTGGCGGAGTTGAGGGTGACTTTTGGTACAAACAAAGTACAAAGCAGTTATTTGTTAAAAATGCTGCTGGCGGATATACGCTAATTGGTCCTCAAGGTGTTGCTGGACTTGGTACAACTGAACTGCGTAGTCGTTCTATTTTAGATATTGATGATGTACCTCGCGCTGTTATTGAAGCAATTGTTGGTGATACAACAACTTTTGTTATTTCAGAAACATCCTTTACAATTAAAGGATCAGGCGAAGATGTAATTCCTGGCTTTACAAAAGTTGTAAACGGCATTACGCTAAGAAACACTCCTACTACCACAATTGAATCTAATGATTTTGGCGTGTCAGCGGATTATAGACTATGGGGAACTGCTTCAACAGCTGATGCACTAGTAGTCGACGGTGATCCAGTAGCAGCAGGCGACTTTGCTACATTAACAAACGAACAAACTTTTTCTGCAATACAAAACTTTGATAGTACTGGTGTTTACGTAGGTACCGCATTAAAGCTGTCAATTTCGGGCGGTGGCGTTCCTATTATCCATAATGTTGACGGCACACAAATTAGTTTTAAAACTACAGTAAGTAATGCAGAAGTTAATCCAATTAATATTGTTGGATACGATTTATTACCTGGTGGTACTAGCGGGTCGAGCAACAATATTGGTTCAACTTCAAAGAAATTTGCCACAGTATACGCTACAACATTTAATGGTACTGCTACTCAAGCAGACGCATTACAAGTTAGTGCAGGTGTATATCGCACAGGTGACACAGCCAATACAGCAAACACTGTAGCAGTTCGTGATTCTGCTGGAGATATATATGGTGTTAGATTCCGCGGTGTTGCAAGCCAAGCATTTTATGCTGACTTAGCAGAAAAATATGTCACTGATCAAGAATACGAAGTTGGTACAGTTGTTATGGTAGGCGGTGAAAAAGAAGTCACAGCAGCACAAGTGGGTTTCCGTGCAATTGGTACTATATCAGCTAATCCTGCGTATCTAATGAATAGTGAAGCAGAAGGACAAGCAGTAGCACTAAAAGGCCGTGTTCCAGTAAAAGTTACTGGTTCAGTACTAAAAGGTCAACGTCTAGTGGCTGCTAATAACGGAACAGCGCAGGCTGCAATGGGCAATACTGCTGATGTGTTTGCAATCGCACTTGAGTCTAATGAAGAACCAGGTGTAAAACTAGTTGAAGCTATTATTTTATAAGGAAGCATTATGGCAGGTTCAGGTACATTAATTCCAGCATCCGACTATAATAATATTCAGACTAAAGTTGCTGGAATATTAGGTGTTGGATCCGGTCAAAGTGGATACGCACAAGTATTAACTAGTGCTCAAGTTGGCACTACAGATCCAATTCGTGCTAGTCATTGGAGCACATTAAGATACGATTTAATTAGAGCACGATACCATCAAACTGGCGTAGACCCTAGTAGTAGCTTACAGGATATTGTAGCAGGTTCATCTGCATCATTTACTGGTTATATTTCAGGAACGACCCTAACTATTAGTAGCGGTATTAGTGGCACAGTACAACGAGGCATGGCATTATACACTACAACTGGTGCTATTTCTACTGGTACAGTAATACAATCTGGTAGTTCACTAACTTGGACTGTTAATAACAGTCAAACAGTTGGCAGTGCAGGGTCTCCTGTGACAATTACAGCATATCTTGTGGTTACAGATTTAATGTTAACCGAGTTTGATACTATGGCTAACGACATTGTTACAAATAAATTTGTAATTGCTAGTAATCAACTTAGTGCTAACGAACCATTTTCAACAAATACAAAAACTATTGCATGGAATGGCACACAAACTAATGAGCTTACTGTTACTTTTGCCAGCGGCGCAGGCTATACAGCAGCAGATGCTTGTAGAGCATACTTTAATGCTGGCGGCGATTTTCGTTTTACTGCTAGCCGTAGCGGTGGAACAACAGTAGGCGGAGCTGCTGCTAAAAATGGAATTTGGACAACAATGTTAACTGATTCTGGCACTGTAACATTTAACTACAATAACACTGTTAGATCAAATCAAGGTACTGCGTTTGCTATTGGTTTTTATAATTTAACTAATTCATATCAAACAATTTTTGATAAATCAGCTCCAGCTGGTGCATATTCTGAAAATCGTTACATAATACAGGCTAGGTGTAATGTAGCAAACAATTCAAGTGGTGGTGCTTCTGTGATATATTTTTCAATCCAGTTCCAGGATAACGACCCAGGCGGCGATTCAACTGGAAATTTTGGCCCTCCTCCATATGGTCCAGGTATTGACGAAAGTCCAGACGGCACACTAGTTAGTCAAATAACGCTAGGACGTCCGTCCGGTGTTAATGTAAGTTGTCCTGCACCAACGCCAACGTTAACTACTACTTGGACATAACAACTTAGTCAGAATCTAAATTCGCTCCTGATTAGTAGCATAAGTAAAATATGCATATTAATCAGGAGTTTTCATGGACGAGCAACTAGAACAAGCCCTTCAGACAGCCAATTTTATGGCTACTCTAACAAATCAACGCCGAATTGCGTTCGAAGAGTTTCAACAAAATCTAATTTATTATATTAAAGGATCAAGTTTTACAATTACAAACGATTTACTCTCGTTTGCAAAGTCTTTAGTTGACCTAGGACATACAACAAATGTTGTCCTTATAGATAATAATAATGTGCCTGTAGCTATCGAAGACCTAGAAGATTTTCACAGATCTATCTTGAATCAATATTTTACAGCGTCCAAAGCATACTATGCTCAGTATGCAGACATCAAGTCTAAGAGAAAAGTTGAGGACTTGATAAAACTATGACCCGCGGCGTCCTAATTTTTGCACAAAACAATGCAGAAATTGACTACACTCAAATTGCTATATTTTCTGCTAAACAAGTTAAGCAGCATTTAAATGTTCCAGTAACTCTAGTTACAGAAAATAGAAAGTACTTACTGGAAAAGTACAGCGACGATGCAGCAGTATTTGATAGCATCATTGATGTTGAAAGTGAATTTTTGCAGAAAAGACAGTTTAACGATGGTTCGTTAACTTCAAAAGTTTTACACTGGAAAAACTTTTCTAGATCTGATTGCTATGATATTAGTCCATATGACGAAACATTGGTTATTGATGCAGACTTTATCGTAAATTCAAATAATTTAGAAAAGGTATGGGACTCTCCAAACGATTTTGCTATCTATAAAGACAGCTACGATCTAGCACAGTGGAGAGATGTTACTGCTTTTGATTATTTAAATCAATATTCAATTCCTTTTTATTGGGCAACTGTATTCTATTTTAAAAAATCTGAAGCAACAAAGTCGTTTTTTAAGTTTATACAACATATACGTAAAAACTGGACCTACTATAGATTACTTTACAGTATTGATACAAAAGCATTTAGAAATGACTTTGCCTTTTCAATAGCTATCCATGTATTCCATGGCGGCGTTGATGGTGATTTTGCTATGCCGTTGCCTGGAAAATTATACTACACATTAGACAAAGACTTGTTATGTGAAACTAACGACACTTCAATGCAGTTTTTAGTTGAAAAACAACAACGCCACGGTGATTATACACTAATAAAAACTAGCAACTTAGATGTGCATGTTATGAACAAATACAGTTTAGCGAGGTATATTAATGAGCAGTAAGGGTTTTTTAATTTTAGCGCAAAACAGTGAAGGCATTGATTATATTCGACAAGCCTATGCACTAGCTTTGTCTATTTCTAGCACACAGTCTTTGCACAATTCTGTTAGCCTAGTAACAAACGATCCAGTGCCTGAAGAATATAAACATGCATTTGAGCATATTGTGCCTATTCCGTGGGCAGACGCTGCTGATGGCATGTCGTGGAAAGTAGAGAATAGATGGAAGTTTATCTATGCTACTCCCTATGATGAGACTATTGTTCTAGATAGTGATATGTTGTTCTTCAAAGACATAGCGTATGTTTGGGAACATCTTAATAATTATGAATTATTTTTTGCATCTAAGGTTCATGATTATAAACAGAGAGAAATTACAGATACAAAAAACAGACGTACTTTTATAGAAAACAAATTACCAAATATCTATTTTGCACTACATTACTTTAAAAAGACTGAGCTCTCATACCAGTTTTATAAAACAATGGAATTAGTAGCTAGGCACTGGAAATCTTTTTACAGCAAGATTACTCCAAAAAATACACAGCCTTGGTTAAGCATGGACGTGAGTGCTGCTATTGCTGTCAAGCTCTTAGGCGTAGAAGATAAAGTAACTAATCCCGCAATTGACTTTAGTTTTGTTCATATGAAACCTAATGTTCAACAATGGAGTCCTGTGCCTGCTCGATGGACAGATTCTGCTGATTATTACATTACTCCTAAGTATGAATTATTTGTCAATCAGTTTAAACAAGGAACAATATTTCACTACACTGAAAATGAATTTTTAACTGATGATGTTATTGCAGTATTGGAGAATTTAAATGTTTGAAATTATCGAAGATGATTTAACACCTGAACTTATCACAAAGTTAACTCCGCCAGCTCAGCCCAAATACTTGTTGTACTTTGATCCGTTAACCTACAGCATTTTATCAATCACTAATGAAAAGAGTACACAACTTTCAAACTATATTGAAATTGATTTTGATAAAATAGAACCATTTTTGCTTGGAAAAAAAGATCCATCTAAGTTTAAATTAATTTTAAATCCTAGCAACACTTTTGAAATTGTTTCAAAAGTTGTAAATCAAGATACTAAGTCGTCAATTTTAGTTACCGTTCCTAGTACTGATCAACCAGCATCATTGATTATTGTAAACAATGTAGAACATAGAACATGGAAATTTTTACTTTCTGAAAAAGAGCAACAGCGCCTAGCCAATGATATTATCAATTATTCTATTGGTATATTTGTTACTTCGATACACAATAAAAATGCACTATACAGAACTATTGATATTGATTTATCAGAATTAGTTAAAGAAGGCTCAATAACAGTACCTTATCAAAGTGACATTGAGAGTAGCGATAGCATACAATTAATAACTGTAAAGTTTTTTGAATCCTATAGTTTGAGATATGAATCAGAAGTTTAAAATTATTGATTTTGACATTATATATCTTAGCTACGATGAACCTAATGCTGAGAAAAATTATGCTGACTTATGCAATAAAGCTCCATGGGCTAAACGTGTTCACGGAGTTAAAGGTAGTGATGCGGCACACAAAGCCTGTGCTAATCTAAGTGACACAGATAGATTTGTCACAGTTGATGGGGACAATATTGTACATGAAAGTTTCTTTAATCAAGAATTAGATTTTGATGCTAACAAAGATTTGTCCAAGTGTGTAATTAGCTGGTGCGGATACAATTCAATTAATGGCCTAATGTACGGCAATGGCGGTCTAAAACTATGGCCTAAACAGTATGTGCTAGATATGAAAACGCATGAAAACGCACCAGTTGATGATCCTAATGCACAAGTTGATTTTTGTTGGGATGCTGAATATATTCAAATGAATAGTTGTTTTAGCACAGTACATAATAATGCAACTCCTTATCAAGCATGGAGAGCAGGATTCCGTGAAGGTGTAAAGATGTCATTAGATCGAGGTGTTCCAGTTAATCCAGAACACTTTACTGATAAAATACATTGGAAAAATTTGCATAGATTGTTAACATGGATGAATGTAGGTGTTGATGATCCTAACGGTATATGGGCAATACTTGGCGCACGTCAAGGTTGTTATATGACAAATTTTGACGAAGAATGGAATTATGTAAATGTTCGAGACTTTGATCACTTACAAAGTATATGGGATAAAATGCCGCAAAGCAATGAAGATGCACACTACATTGTAGACAAGTTAGGACAAGAATTAAGAAGTAAATTACATTTGCCAATTAGTATGCTTGATCAAGAAGCCAGTAAATTTTTTAAAATGGTGCATATTGATCAAACAAGAATTTCAACAAACGTTTTGGAAAAAGAATAATGTACGATATTGTTTTTTACTACACCCAAGGGTACCCAGAATTAGAGATAGAAAAAGTAAAGGCTAAATTTCCTTCAGCTTACTTTGTACAGTTAGGTAGTGATCGTAACTTTGTTATGTCAGCTAAACGGGCTCTTAAAGATATTAAAACATCTATGTTCTGGCTTATTCCTATTGAAATAGACATTGATAAATTTATCTTAAAATACAGAGTTCCTGCATGGGACACTGGCTATGTACATTATGAAAAAATTGGAACTTTAGATTTATTTCTAATTCCTAAACTTCATAATTTTACAGATGATCAATTTGAAAAGAAATTTTTTAATGACGTAAAATTTATAGAGTTTGGAATATTTTCTAGATGTGTATATGATGTGTTCTTCCTATCATATCATGAATTAAATGCAGAAACTAATTACAAAAAAATAACAAAGAAATATCCTTTTGTTAAACGCATTAAAGATGTACCTGGAATATTCAATGCACACTTAGAAGCTGCAAAAAATAGTTCTACTAATTTTATGTGGATCGTTGACGCAGACGCAGATGTAATAGATGAGTTTAATTTTAACTATGAAGTTCCTCCTTGGGATTTTGATGTCACGCATATTTGGCAAAGTAAAAATCCAGTTAACGGATTAGTCTACGGTAACGGTGGAGTTAAATTAATACCAAAACATTTAATTTTGAATTCTGCCGAACAAGGCATAGTTGATGTGACTACTAGCCTAGGCACTAACATTAAAGTCATAGAGGAAATTAGCAATTATAATAATTTTGCCGTAGACGAGTTTAGTACATGGCGTTCAGCATTTAGAGAATGTGTTAAATTATCAGCAAGAATTATTAGAGGTCAAGTTGACAGCGAAACTGATGATCGTTTACGTACATGGTGTACTATTGCTACTGATACACCTTATGCAAAATGGGCAATCTCTGGTGCAAACGCTGGACGAATTTATGGTCAAAAAAATGCCTCTGATTTAGAGGCATTGGGTAAGATTAATGATTTTGATTGGCTACGTAATCAATTTGAAACAAGTTCAGAAGCCATTGGAAAAACTTTAGCAATGACATCAGCACAGGCTAATGCTACTTCTTGATGTTCTTTTTGTGTACCATTAGCACTACGTAGTTCGATAAAGTGTACCCAACTACGTAGTGTACCATTCATATACAAACGACTTACTGTATTACCTTCTGGTAAAATAGCACGGGCTTGTTCCTTAGCAATACCTTTGGCAATTGCTTCAGCATAAGTTTCTTTTACATATTGAATAAGGAATTGCTGTTTAGCGTTCCACCAAGATTGTAATTCAACATCCTCAGTTTCTATACTATTTTGTCTATTCTTGGTGTCTTGTAATCTTGCTTCTCGAAGAACAAAGTCAAGATCTTTAGTTGGGTCTGCATATCGTTGCGAGAACTCTTGGAATGAAAAGCTACGGTGCCGTAAAATCTGTCTGGCAATGTCTCTTGTGGTTTCAATTTCAATACAGGCTGAGACCATTTCAAGTGGTGACCAGTGCTGATGTTTGACCAAGTATCGTATAAGTTTTTCGCTTGTTTCAGTATTGAATTGGTTAGAGGGATTGCTGACACGGGCACAGTATGCAATGAGTTCTTGTGCATCTCCGATGCCCATGCCTGCAAATTCTTCAGTTGGTTGTGAGTAGGATAAAAGTCTAACATTCATTATAATTTCTTTTTCTTTAAAAATTGTTGAGTATGCTTTTCCATATCCTTCTTAACTTTACCAGTATTCAATCTGAAATCAACATTTTCGATTGTATCTTCGTAGGTTGCAATCATTTCTCTAATATTAGATTCAAATTCTTCCCAAGACAGTTCCTTGTCTTTTTTATTTGTTTTTACTTCCCAAACTTTACCATCTTTGAAAGTTATAATAATAGCATCTAAATACCTAAGAGGAACTACGTTGAGTTTTATCTCTCCGAATACTTCTGGCCAATGTTCAATGATGTCCTTGGGAAAAGATTTTCCCTTGGCCATTATTTTTCTTTTTTCTTGGTCGGACTTAATTCTTCAGCCTCTTTACGTAGTTTAGCAGCTTCTTTGTACAACCGATCTGCTTCACTGCGTAGTTTAGCAGCAGATTGCTCAGGCGTTAAGCTAGCTGATTCTGCTAGACGTTCTTCAACGGTCTTAGTAGCATCTTCTCCAGCTTTTGGACTAATGTCTCTTGCTGAAGCTATTTCAGTTACTTCAGCTTTTTTCTGTTCTCGTTTATCTTGGCTTTCTGGTTGTACAGCTAGATCCTGAACACTAACACCACGCTGTTCTGCGATAATTTGGTTAAGCTCTGCAAGACTAATCTTAAATTGAGTAGTTGGAGTCATTTCAATTTGATCAGTAGGAACCTTAACTAGTTTACCTTGTACGTGCAAATTAGCTAACATAATGCTGCCATCTGGAAAGTTTGTACGTGCCATTACCTCAGCAAACTCGTAGGCATCTTGCCCTGCTGTGCTGTTTACTAAATTAATAATAGCATCGTGCTGTGAATCTGCAAGACTTTCAGTAGGGACAATTAAACAATTATATGCATCGCCCGGTAAGGTTCTGTATGCTACTAGACATTTACGTCCTGTGCTTTTTACTCTGCCTACGTGTTTTAACTCTACCATATTAGACTCCTGGTGGTGGTGCTGGATTTGCTGCTGCTGGTTGTGTTGCTTGTTGTTTTGCAACGCCTTCTAAAAAGTTAGCTAACTTTGTATAGGTTTTGCCAACTAGTTCCATTTCTGCAGGTTTAAATGCACCGCGGCTACTAGCAACATCAATAATTACTTTCATAGCGTTTAAGTCATTAATACTTAAATCAGCTGATTGTTCTGCTTGCTGTTCTTGTTGTACAGTATCAGTCATAGTTTCTCCTTATGTGTAAAGTACAAATATAATTATCATTAGTTTAAATGTGGACAGGCAATATTGAAAAAACTAAGTTCTTTGTCTTGCTCGAACCCAATTTTGATTACATGGATAATTGTGTTGGTGTTATCTAAGCTAAGTGCTTGTCCAACATAGTATCTACCGTTTAAATTTTGATAGATCCATCTATCAATGCTCTTTAATAAAACGGGCGAGTATTTTGAGATAATTTGAAAATGAAAGTGTTTAGCAGGAAAACTTGTTCGTCTAAGATCAAAATAATTTAAAGGGTTTGGTTTACCGTTTTTAATAGCCATTACTTGTGTCCAATAATCATGTATCGCGTATATTCATTAAATTTCTTTTCACCCTCAAACAATATTGTTTGCAAGGGGAACATTGATTTAAAATGTTCTAAACTAGTTGGACGTTGTACGTGATCTTCAATTTCTAAGTCGTTGCCTTGAAACAAACATAGTAGACCTTTGGGAATGTTATCAAACCATTGATTGCTAGTAAAATGCTCTGTAGCAGTATTAATTACACAGTTAGCATTATCGTTGTAGGTAACGGTGTTGGCATCCTGCGGATAACTCCTAAATGCCCACTCTTTCATTTCCCAAGTATTATTAATTACATTGGCAACAGAACAGGTCATAGCATCAAGATCATAACTACGACACCATTCGATCATTTGTTTATTACGAGATTTTAAAATGAAATGTAGCAACCCATACCATCCTCCTAAAATATTAATTCTAAGAATATGAGTATGAGCTGCTACTCGTTCTAGTTCTTCGGCCGCCCAAATTTTACTTTCAACTTGGCCGGCACTGAAAGCATCAGTCTCTAGTCGTACCGTCTTGTTCATAGTATGCGTAAGTGCCCCAGGGTGGAACAATAGTGTTGTTACCGTGGATAATGAATACAGTATCACAGTAATCTTCGTCACCCCAGCTACCCCAAGGATATCCATCTGTGAACATGATAAACTTTTTAGGATTAATGTCGTGTTCTTTCATGTATTCCCAATTAGCATCAAACTCGGTACCACCACCACCATGTACTTGATATGCATCAAACTCGTCCATTGAGTAACCGTCGTAGTCTGCTTCATTATAAACTTGAGTATCAAAGCACCACAATTTAATTTTAAAGTCTTTATATTCTTCCATAATGCCGCGAATTTCTCCAAGGAAATCTTTAGCTTGGTCGTCACTAATAGAACCAGACATATCAATACTAACACAAATATCAATAGTTTCTTCGTAGTTAGTACCTGGAAGAATGGCACCAGTATGCCAACCCTTACGACTTGGACGAGCAAATGTAAAGTCGTTTTTAATTGTACTTTGAATTTGTTGACGTAAAATTTCACGCCAGTTCATTTTAGGTTCTGTAAGTTCCTTAATCATTCGCTGAATGTTAGCTGGAACGTTACCGGCACCGGCAGCACTAGCAGCCTGCATAACACTGTCTCGAATTTCGTCACGAATTTGTTTTAATTCTTCTTTAGTATATTGTGGCTTGCCGTCTTTACCGTTACCATCGCCATCTTGATCTAAGTGTTCGTCGAGCAATTGACCTAATGCAGACAACTGCTCGTCGTCCATCTTTTCATAAATCTCGTCATAGATTTGTTCTGCGCTCTTACCGTAGTGTTTTGGATCGTGAAAGATTTTAATGTCTGCTGGTGGCTCACCAATTCGATCTCGTATCAACTGACCGTTAACAGCATAATCAACTGCGGCATTCCAAATTTGTTTGTCTCGACCTTCGCAGCGACCCATGTGGTCAAATACGTTGTGTAGGATTTCGTGTGCTACTACAAACTCTACATTTTTAATTGTGAGCTTTTCAAAAAAATCTTTGCTGTAAAACATATGGCGACCATCAGTGGCCGCAGTAGTACACCAATCCGAACCGTCCTTAATTTTAAGACGTGTTGCCATGTTTCCAAAGAATGGATGACGAAGTAGCAAGCCTACACGAGCTACAATAATTTTATCGACAATTGGATCTAACTGTGACATATTTGCTCCTTTTTAATATGTATATAGTATAACACCTCCCGAAGGAGGTGTCAACCTATGCTTTGGATTATTTAGTATGCTTTTCTGTTGCTGCCGCAATATATTTTCCAAACTTAGAGTGAAAGTCGTCAAAACATTCAATTTCGTCCGGATCCAACGGCAGTTTATATTGAGTAAGAGCTAACTTAGTACCCATAACAACAAGCTCGGTTTCAAAATTGTCCATCATAAACTTGAAGAAATGATTGACTTGGCTGTTCCAATCTTTAGCCTTTTTATCGCAAGAATCTTTAAGCTCGTAGCACAAAGACACAGTCAAAGAATACATAGCAGAGATTTCCTTACTATCCATTTTCTTAATCTTGCCAGCTAAGATTTCGGTTGGGTTAGGCATTTTACCTGACACTTTACGATGCGCCATAAACTTAACAGCCAAACCTTCACCAACTGTACCACAGATCAAATCTGCTAAAGTATCATCATCGGTGTCATCATCTTCGAGCAATGCACTAACAAATGACCAAGAACGTGGTGTAGCAAACGCACGTGAGCCAGACTTTGGATCAAAATCGTACAAGTCTTTCTTAGAGAAAGTTAAGAAACCAACTACATCTTTATGTACGCGATTATCAGTAGCCCACATAGCCCAGTCGTCAAAGTCAACACGCATTTCTAAGTGTAAGAAACGATTAGCCAAAGGTGCTGGCATACGATATGTAACACCCTTATCAGTTTCACGGTTACCGGCAGCAACGATTAGAACATTGTCTGGCAAACGGTAAGTACCAACACGACGGTTAAGAACTAATTGATATGCCGCAGCCTGTACAGCAGGAGCCGCACTATTCATTTCATCCAAGAAAAGGATGATGTTTTTATATTTAGAAGCCATAGCTTCGTCGGGTAATTCTAACGGAGCAGCCCAAACCATTTTGCTAGCATTAGCATCAAAGTATGGGATGCCTTTAATGTCAGTTGGCTCCCAAAGACTCAAACGAATGTCAATAACATGAGCATCCATTGTCTCGCCAATTTGGTGAATGATATCTGACTTACCAATGCCTGGGGGGCCCCACAGGAACAATGGACGTTTTGCGGAAAATGCTTTGCGAATGCCCTTGGTTGCACTCTTTGGACCAACTTGGCGCGACATAATTTCGCTCATAAAAACTCCTTGTAAAATTAAAAACTGGTTGTACTGTTTGCTTCAGTTCAGTAATTATATGACATATTGCGGTCATTGTCAAGGTATTTTTAAGCCGTTTAGTCCAATTTTTCTAAATGATTTATTGCTTTGATAATTCCAAATTTTCGAATGTCGTCGGAAAACAACATTAGTTCAAAAGATTTTTTTTCGGAAAATACAGTAATACTTTGGTTAGTAAGATAGTAAGGACAGTCAATAAATCTGTCCAAAAAGATAATGGTCTGCGGGCTCATCTCAATTGGTTCGGTAAACGGAACTTCGTATTCACGCAACTCTAATATACCAACCAAAAATTCATACCCTTGATCAGTTAAGCGTAGTCCGCCTGAGTCTTTAGTTCGATTATTTTGCCACCACGTTCTTTTATATAATTTAATGTTAGCGTCATCAGTTGACTTATCCCAAGCCTTTAAAAAGATCTTAGTATAAGTGTCTTGATCTATCATTTGATAATTTCACCCTGTGTTAATTTAACCACTTGAAAGTCTTGGCATCCAAATGTTAAATTTAATTTTTTGGCAAGGTTGTGTGCGTGTCCAGGATTTGAAAAACTAACTTTTTTATATTTTGGTCCTGGGTAACTCATTATACTGCTTGAACTCTTTAAGTTAAAAGGTTCACCCTTATAGAAAACAGCCCAGATAGCTTCCGCTTCTAGGATCTGTTCACTTTTATAAGTTTTTTTATCAACGTATTCTAATAATACTTTTGGTTTTGGTCTTGACATGATGCGTATCCAAGTAATATACGCATATATTTATCACTTTTAATCCTTAAAACCACCACCGTCCATAGTAACACTAATCACTTCTGTATCCTGTGATTTTCGTAATTTATGAAATAGTTCTTCGTAGTCTTGGGTTAGTCTAGACATTACTTCAGTTAATGTAAATGCTAGTGCTTTGGCATTTTTAATATCCACACGAATTTCTTTTTGTTGTGTAGCATCGGCACTTTTTACCTGTTGTAAAAACTGCTGAATGGGGAATGTGTTAATTGGATCATTTGACATTTGATAGCACCTGTTTCATTTCAATCTCACTCATAAAAGGACCTTTATAAGGGTAACGTTCAATAGTAATTAGTTTAGGACAAAAAGATTTAACCCAACCCTTATCAAATTTAATTATATAATACCCTGCGCAATAAAGGCTTTTACTTGCTGATGATTTTGTAAACAATGGTAGTTTACGTCTTACATCATACATAGCATTATATGGTGTACAACTTGTTGGATAACCGTGACATTCTTCTGGTTCTGCCGCAGTAATCTTTGTTTTTACTTTAGGTAAGAAAAAGTCCTGACCAAATCTTTTTACTAGCTCATCTTTTTTATTAAAAGTAACTTCTCCTTCAGTTGAGCTTAACATAAATTTATTATTTTCTTTTTTGTGTAGTAGAGCAATTTTTTCTCCTCCTTGCTCTACGATCCAAAATTTGCCATCAATGATAGGCTTTGCGTGTATCTCTGTCATATTATACCTCGTGAATAAGTTCTGTAGATTTATTTGGATACTTAGCTTGAAATGGTTCTGCATAACTTTGAATGTTATCAGCAATTTTTTGTAAGTCGTATAGGTTACAGAACTTTAATAATCTAATACCCACTTGACTAATTTCTTTAGGCCTTGCACCTTCGTTGATAGTGTCGCGAATAATTTGTTTAATATCTGCAGGTTGTGCAGTTAAGTCAACTAGTGTTACATTTCGATTGTAATCATCTAATACGCGATGTTCGACACCGTTGTGGTCAACCCACCTCTGAAGCATTAGGTTATTCCAGTTAAAGCCTTTAGTACCACGATCCTCAAATGCTTCAGTAAGACCAACTTTATTTTTAGTACCTTTAGTTCTGACGCCAGGATAAGCTGAGAAAACATTGTCACTAGTATCACCTCTCATACATTTTTCAAATAAGATCCATTGTGGATTTGGAGCCGGAACTGGCTCTTTAGTTTTCTTATCAACAATTGATTTACCTTTTTTATCAAAGATACCTTCGTGTGTAGTAAGTGTATCTGCTACACCATTATACTGTTTAACATTGGGTGCAATCAATTGATGAAAGTCACTGTCTGTGCTAATGATAACATGATCGTCATTTGGATGTGCTTGTATAAAGCCGGCAATCAAATCATCAGCTTCTAATTGCTTATGCTGTAAGACTGTACAATTAGTTTTTTCTGTAACAAACTCTTTGAACTTGTCAAACGTTTCCCAGAACAATGCATCTTCTTCTTGTTCTTTAACAGTCATTGCTGAACGAGTTTCTTGTCTGTTACGTTTATAGGGCTCGTAAAAGTCCTTACGCCATGAACGACCTTCGAGGCAGAATACTACGTGAGTGCCTCCAAAGTCCTGCCACGCTTTTTTAATACTGTTAAAGGTAATATGCATGGCCATGCCAAGTTTAATATCAGCATCTCCACGCACAACATGTCTAGCACGAAAAAACGTGTTAGCAGTATCAACTAAAATATAGGTCATTCCACTTCGGCTCTGCCGCCTGGTAATTTGTTAACATTAATAAAACCTCCGCCAACTCGACTTACATCTTGTCCAGCTTCGGCTAGCATATTTCCGGCTAAGTCTCTAAACCAACGATCCACAATTTGTTCATCTGGATCACCGTCAAAACCATAACCAGCTTGCTTCAATTGTACTATAAAAGGTTCATTCCAGTCAAGTTCAAAAAAGCCATTTCTTACATTGTCTTTATTAACATGGGTATCTAGTACCGAAACCCACGGTTCACCTTTGGCTGTAGCACGTTCTTTTGGAGTCATCTTTGCTAAATCGGCAGCCTTTTTAGCTTCAGCTTCTTTAGATTGGGCTTCTAATAGATTGGCTTCGGCTTCTGCTTTTTCTTTTTCTAGTTTTTCAATGCCAAATATACGTTTAATAAATTGTTTCATTAGGTTCCCCATGCATTTTTAAATAATGGCACTTGTAGTCTATCGCTGTATCGTAATCCATTTTTCATTGCTAAGTCTGCCACAGTTCGATTGTTTAGAGCATAGACACTTTCGACACCGCCAACTGGCATTAGATAAACATGTCCTTTGAATCCTGCTTTACGATAAGCGGCAATAGCACACTCTGCGTCAGCAAAGTCTTGTTCTGTAGCAACTACAAATTTCAGATAAGCTGTACCTACTTGTTCATACTCGCATACTACTTCTGGAAGAATAGCTTCGTCCCACTTCTCGCCACTACACGGAAGTTTAGCACTTACTGAAAATGTAATTTCTCGTTTACTATGTCCGCCTACCGGTGCGCGAGCCCATTCTGTTAAAAAGTCTTTAAATGCTGGTTGTAACTTTTGAGTACCGTTTGTTTCAAAGGTAATCTCTTTTAACGGAGCCATACTAGGATGACTTAGAAGATCTTCGTATGCACGTTGCCAACCTAGTAAGGGCTCTCCGCCCGTGATAACTAAGTGTTCGTCATACCATGTGCTATGTGGAAGAATTTCCATAATACGATTGACGATTGCATCTGATGTTAACATTGGACTTAGGTCTTTAAATCTTGGATCCCATGATGCATAACTATCGCAGCCAGTTTCTACTAATGGCAATTCTTCGTACTTGTTATACAAATGAACTACTTCTGCAATATCATCGTTGGCAGTGCTAAGTTGGCCTCTAGGCATACCAAAGCCTGCACATTTAAAGTTACAACCAAATGTACGTAAGAAAACAGAAGGCACACCCATATAGCGTCCTTCTCCTTGTATACTATAAAATAGTTCAGCGATTTTTATTTTGCTCATTTCTTATCTTTCTAAATTCTTCTACATCTATTATAGCAGACTTTAATGTTTCTGCATAGTTTAATGACTGTTGTTCGGTTAAATGAACTGTTGATTCAGTATCAAGATAACCTTTAGTTAATAATGTCCATATATGATGCCAACGTGTTTTTGACCAATAGTTAGTTTTTGTAGTAGTATAGATAGTAACAGTTATTCCTGTATCCTCTGCTTCTACCCAAACATTATGATCATGTCCGTCGGCACCACAACTGCAAGCAATACGGTAAACTTTTGAGTTGCCCCAATCGTTTGTTTTCATTATGCCTTCGGCTGGTATTTGAATATTCATATTACTCACTGAAATTTTCTAAAAATTCGTCAACTAATCCATTTGCTTCTGTTTCTGTCAATGCGTGAACTTTGACAGTAATTACTTCGTCTTTAATTTTAATATCGTATGGCATTGGGCCATTAAGAATAAAATCATCAGGGAGGTCTCTAACGATATGAAACTCTTTTAAATTCTTTGCTCTAAAAATTAAAGTTTTAGTTAGATCTCTAGCATTGGTCATTATATATCCTAACAATTATTTGAATGTTTTTGCATCAAATATAATTAGTAATCCTATCATGATCCAAAAAATTCCGTCAATAATTTTTCCTGAACTTAACATTGCTGTACCAGTAACTACATTTAATGACCCAATTGTATAACCAATCTTTTTACGATTGTCATCGAACCAAGTTAAAAATTTGTTCATGCTAGTCCTCTATAAAGTGTATTACTTCCTTAGTTATCTAAGTCCATTGCGTTATATTCTTTAATTAACGCAATCAATTCTTCTTCAGTATTACAGACAGTTTTGGAATTTTTCCAATCGCTGTCGTTGTCTCGTCCACCAATTTCAACCATCCATGCGTTATCATAACGATTGATAGTGATTGATTCATTTACTTTGCTTAGTTTAGTTAATTTTGCCATTTGATGTCTCCTTGTTATCTAGGTGCAAATTCTTGTTGTAGTTTAATGTTATCAAAGAATTCCTTCTTTGTATGAGGGTCATCTTTGAATGTACCTTTCAGAACTGTAGTCTGTGTTAGACTTGAATGTGCCATTATGCCACGATTCTCACAGCAGCCGTGTGTAGCTTGGATGTATACTGCTACGTTTTTTGAATCAGTTGCTTTCTCAATTTCTCTAGCAATGTCATTACAAAGTTCCTCTTGTAAAGTACCACGACGAGCACACCACTGTGCAATACGAGTATACTTACTAAGACCGATGAGCTTTTGAGCGGCAATGATACCAATGTAAGCAACACCAGACACAGGCTGATGATGATGGCTGCACATGCTGCGAAGTTCGCTACGAACAACCAACATACCTTCATACCGATCTTCTGAATTATTTGGAAAAGCCGTTGCGTCTGGTGCTGGTTCATATCTACCTGCCATTATTTCGTTAAAATACATCTTAGCCAGTCTACGTGCTGTGCCTTGACTGTTTGGATCATTCTCACGATCAATCAATAGTGCATCTAGCACACCTTCAAACGCTACAGTGGCTTCGTCAATTAGTTGTCGACGAGTTGAGTCTGCGTAGATGTAATCACTAACATTATCGCCTGCCCAGAATCTTTTACCATCACGTTTCATTTTAGCACGAAGCTGTCCACTTATTGTGCCTTCTGAATAACCACCGTCGCCTGCCATTGCGTCCAGACCTGTTTCTTCATCGTGGCTTACATATACTTTGTTATATACCAATTTAATTCTCCGAGTTATAGCCGAGGATGGCTATTATTTGTACTATTGTACATGATTATTTAGGCAGTGTCAACCTTTAAGATAATTTTTCACTTAATAAAATTCTGCACAAGGTTGCATCTTTTTCGTTTTTAAAATTAAAGAACATAGCATCATGTTTAGGATGACTTGAATATCGTTCTCCAGGCAACCCAAATACTTCTAATACCATGGCACAACATTCATTCCACCATGGACCGCTTTGGTTATCCCAGTTAATTTTTACCACATTATCTGTCATCGTCGTAGTTTACTCTTTGAGTATCTTCTTCAAATTGAAGTTTACGCAGCCTGCCAATTTCATCTTTAAGCTGTAGCTTTTTCTTTTTTGCTTCGGCAACCTTATCTTCCTCAACATGAGGATGATTGCGCTGCATGTCTGCAATTTCTTTATCTAATACTCTGTGTGCTTCTTCTAAATGTGCAATTCGAGTTTTGTAAGGCATATTATGCTCCTTAGATATCTTTTCCAGTTAAATCTACTTTGCCAGTTTCATACTTCTCTTTACGATCATGATATTCGTCTTCAGTTAGGCCATGCCATCCGATACACTTACCAGTTGGTGAACGACCACAACCGCATTTACCAATATCGTCTTCATTTTCTTTTACTCTTACTTGCATGGCTTTATCCTTTTTAAAAATTAAATCATAATTGTCGCTAAACTTTTTTAAGTCAGTTGGACGTTGTTTACTACCTTTACTCATTTTTTATAATTTCCTTTTTCTGGTATAACGTGGCGAACTCCGCCACGTGGATCCTCCATGTCACCCTTACGTCTAGGGATCATATGTATATGAGGATACATTACTGTTTGGCCAGCAGCTTCGCCGCAGTTCTGGCCAACATTGAATCCGTCCCATCTTTCTGAAACGACACCTTCTGCTCCAAATTTGTATGCGGCTTTGTAGCACTCGATAATGTTGTCAAAGTGTTCTTCGGTAGGCACAAATAACAAATGCCCCTCGGTAACTGCGTAGGCATCTCTGAAGACCCAGAAGTCTTTGGTTCGGTACTCAATAACAGTCCACGGTGCTCTTTTTTCATTTAATGCTCTTTCTAAGGTTGATGTCATTTTAACCAGTACTCCTCCCAAGGATATACAAGCCAACAAACTTTTTCAGCTTTGTTAACTTCCCATACAGAATAATCAATATCTTCGTTGCTAGCTAGATTATCTGTTAGTACTGCAACTCGAACATTCTGTCCCCAAATACTATTCCAATGATAACTGTCAGGCAAACAACCACTTTGCCAATCTTCTTTAATCCATTTAATAGTAGCGCCAGTATCGTTAATATCGTCAACAATTAAAATATTTTTTCTAATGCTAGGATCGCTAGGATCACTTTCTATTGGAATACCGGATCCTTCGATTGTAACAGTTTCTCTATCTTCTTTGTTAACATAACCAAAAGCATCTTCAGCCATCCATAAGTTACTTTCGCCGCCATCACCGTCTCGAAGGCTAACATTAAGTGTGTGCATCTTGATACCCGTATACTGACTCAGCAGTGTAGCGGGAATAAGTCCGCCTCGGGTAATTCCTACGATATAATCAGGACGCCAGTTATCGGCATTAAGTTGTCGAGCAATGTCTAAACATGCTCCTTCAACTTGCTGCCAGTCGTAGTAAATCTTTTTCATGCTTTTAGGCCTTGTACTAATGTTTCGATTTCACTATCGGTTAAGAAAAAATTATAAGTTGAACTAGTTACAACTTCACCGTCGTCATTTTTAACTTCTTGTACAAAATCAAGTGAATATAAGTCCTCAGGACGTAGACAACGTTTTTGTGTAACACGTAATCTAAATCCTGCCGTTTCTTTTACGATAAAATCTTTCATTGTAGTTTCCTTTCTGAGTTGCCAACTAAGGCGGTTAAAATTTGTTCAAACTGTTCTTCAGTAATATCTTCGTCGTCAAGAAGGTCTGCAATGTCTACTGATTTACTACGAGCTTCTAATTCTTCAGGAGTTAAATCTGTAAACATAGTTGTTATTTCGGCTACCATCTCGTCAAGTTCTTCTTGAGTGCCTTCAAAATGATCAAATGCACCTGGTGCAAACTCTACTTTAAGTTTCTTTTCTTCAGTCATTGCCTTCGCCTTTAATTGCATCCCACGTTCTATATTTTCCTAAAGCATGAATGTATGCATCATACAATTCTTTTAGCTTTGGGTGCTTAGCCTCAAGTTTAACATCGCGTTCAGGAATTTGCAAGACTTTTTCAATTGTAGATAACCGTTCTTCTAAGTCTTGGCCATTTATAACTAGGTTACCTTTAACTTCTAAACTAGCAGGATTATTTTTAACAACCATTACATTGTCAGTTGAGTTAGTAGTAGCCCAATTATTAGCTGAATTAAGATACGTGCCAGACACTGTAGATAAATTAGATCCTCCTGCTATCGAAAGTCCATTAACAAATTGAGGATTAGACATTATTTCTTTTCCTTGGGATTATCGTAGTCATCTTTGACTAAATGGTAAGTTGTCTTAAATTTTTCAAAGGCAATTTCTAGACCAGGATATTGTTTACACATTTTCTGTATACGATCCCAATTTGGGAATTGATCAACCCATTCTTCAGGACTTTTCCAAATGTAGTTGCTAGTACTACCGCCTCCTCCTCTATTTCCGTTTACAGTGATAGTGTTGATAGTGCCAATAGAACCACCGTTACCAATAGTATATGTGTAACCTCCGCTACTGCCAGAGCCTCCTAGCATTGTAATATCAGCCGACGTTAACGCCTGTATCTGAATAGTCTGAAGATTTGAAAAGCTAGTACTATCTAATGTTGTTGAGTAAATTTGAGGCAGAGAAGAAGTTGTCACGTAAAGACTCCGTTTGTTTAGCTAACATCGGAAGCCTATTATCGTAGAATTCCATATGTTCTATAATTGTCTTGCATATTTGTGGCCTATATAACTGGTATGTTGAAAAATCTTCAGTCCATTTACTAGGATACTTAAATGTATCAAATGCCATTTCACTGTAGCTTAACCGATCTGGAACCATAGGAATAGCATCTACAATAGCACCTTCGTACCAACTAATACCAAGTGTTTCTTGTAAGTTAGCACTAAACACTATTTTACTTTCGCCTAGTAGTGTGTGATACTCATGCTTAGTAAGTTGTTGATCTTGACAAACAACAAACTCGTATTGCGGCAGATGTGTAGCCAAGTCTCTAAAAATATCAACTTGTTTTTCTGGTGCAATACGGTGAGGAAACAGAATTAGATTTCGTTTCTTCAATCCTTTATAAGGAGCAAGCGTATCAATCATATACTCCATAGGCCAGCCAGTACGTATAAACTTAGGCCATTTGCCGTCTAGTATTTCTACTATGTCTTCTCCAAGCCACGGATTCTCCGCAGGATAGTCGTTTAACAGATTAGCATAAAACATTTTGATATGAAAATCTGTAGCAAAATAGTTATGATCAAACGCATGAAAGAATGACTTCTCTGCGTGTCTAACCCAAGGCTTATTTCCAACAAGGCGTCCTAAAAAGTCTTGAGGATCATAAGATCCAGCATGCCATAAGCCGTGTGTGACTACTGGAATACCCAGCAACTCACTCATATATTTAAGATTGATGATACCAGGGTGCCAAGCATCAGTAAATATAAAATGATCACCTGCATGAAC